>JAQSVH010188914.1:0-10055 GCA_029448705.1 Adansonia digitata | reverse complement strand
TATATGGGTGCAAACACCAAGACTAATCATGATTGAAATGCATAGGAAGTGATGCAAATGCTGAAGCCGATAATAATACAAATATGCTTGAAGTGAGCTATATTCTGATGAGTGATGACCAAATGCCTATGTGAATGATGCATATTGTTAGACCTTGAATGTTGATGAAAATCAAGAGGGGGTGAGTTGATTTCTCACAAACTATTTCAAATTAAGATTTTGAATATATAAATTAAAAAATCTAGCAATGAATATCTTGGAGCTATAAGCTAGTTAAACAGATTAAATAAATGAGCAAAGGATAGAGAAGCAAACATAATGATTTTTAAAGGTTTGGCCTCAATTGCCTATGTCCTCTTCTTTGGCCTCACTTGCCGAGGAGTTCTCCAATTCGCTAACTTGAATTGCCTATTTCTCAAAGACAAGTATAACTTTTACAATTCCCTATCTTTAAAAGGCTTAGATAGAAACCTTTGCCCTATCTTTTATGGTTGAGATAGAATCCTTTCCCTACTTTTGAAGGCTTAGCAGAAACTTCTCTATCTTTCAAGGCTAAGATAGTAACCTTTTTATCTTTCTAGTACTAGATAGTAACCTCTCTACCTTTTAATGGTTAAGGTAGTATCCTCCCTTTTGTATAAAGGTTTTTAGGTGTAAACAAGAGAGACCTTTAAGAGGTTGACTATTTACAGGTTTAAGCTCTAGGAAGGATAATTACAAAGATATAATATAAAGAATATAATGAATGATAGGAAGAATTAACCCTATATAATGAAAAAACTACTTTAAAGCTTATAACAATGAATGATATGGCTATATGCACTTTCTCTTCTTGATTCTCTACTTATGGAGGTAATTGGAGAGGCTTATTTATAGCCTTGATCTTCAATATAGCAATTTGTACTATTTGACTAATGTTTGGAGCAATTGGAGCTTCGTAAATTCAAGTTATCATTGAAATACACGCCTTCAGTCTCAATTCATATGGTGTGGTATCAATACAGGTTTGAATTGTGAAGCTTGATATCTATTAGCTTAGAATCAATTATAGTTTTGATATAACCACAACTTGAAGCTAAATTAGCTTGAATTAAAAATATTTTTGAAATTACCTCATTGATTTCAATTTCTCAAAAATAATCTTTCAAATGTTTACTTAGAATTTTTTTTCAATGCAATTGAATAACTTACAAACTAAGAAAAATGAGTTTATAGGGCATTTTGATGAAGTATTGACACATAGTATCAAGGTATCGATATTATGTTCAAAACTTTTCACGGTATCAATACATGCTCTCCAGTATCGATACAAACTTGATAAGCATCAAGACGCATATAGTGGTATAGATACAAATACTTTGCAATAGCTTAAGTTGCGTTAAGCCCTCATTTGTATTGATACAATTCATCCCAGTATTGATATAACATACTCAATCTTGATACATTGTTTTTCCAATATCGATACAAGTTGCCAAATATCGATAAACGTGCTTCTAATGTCGATGTAAGTTTTTCAAACATGTATTGATACAGATGCTTCCAGTCTCGATATTGAAAGAGTGTACTTGAACATTAGGTTGAATTTTTTATCTCTACAATGGCTATACACCATAGTCGAACATTCCCAAGATTTATATGATCCTTTGCAGCTATAAGTAGAGGTCTCTAACAGCTCCAAACCAACAAGAAATAATATTCTAAGCTTCAAAGATCATATTCTTCAAGTTTTCATTATTCTCTTGTATTTTCATATGCTTGTTCTATAGATTTTCATCTTGCATTCAAAACTCCAACAAACACAAGCCTATTAAAGGTCTTATTGAGCTTGCAAACATCTTCATTCACATAACAAAGGGGATTATGAGTAGACTGAATGAAGTTACTTATGAATTTGGGGTAAAATTCTTAAAGGGATTGTGAGGTCCTATCTAAGCCTTCAAAAAATAAGGAGTTGTAAGGTTATACCTTTACCTTAAAGGTAGCATTTTTCATTAGTGAATTCTGAGAATCAGCTTGGCGAGGAATTGCCAAGAAGAAATGACATAGGCTTTGAGTTGAAAGACCAAACCTCTATAAATTGTTTGATTCTCCGTTAAAGGACCAAACCTCTATAAATCATTTGTTTACTTTTTTTGCCCTTAACTCCTTTATATTCACATTTACGTTCAATTTTATTTTAAATTTTGATTTATGGCCAAAATTTTTATAGAACTAATTTACCCCCTTTTTAGTTTAATCGATACTTTAAGCTAACAATTTTTATCATTGTTGGTGTCTCAAATTTGTAGGTTTAACCGCCTTGAAAAAATATCCATTATAGTTAAAAGAATGGCAGGTTCAACTATGGAACTTAGAGCTTCAAGAATTTTATAAGCTATCATGAACAAAGATGAAGTTTATCTCATGGTGTTTGAAACAAGTTCAAACACTATTGGAGTTGAAGGCCATTCCATTTAAGACCTCCATTATTCAATGGTGAAAACTATTCTTATGAGAGGACAAGGATGAGACTCTTTATTCAAGCTAACTAGTTACAAGGTATGGAGGGTCATCACTAGCAGACAACAAATTCCTAAGAGTGAGAGGTGTTGTTGTGCCTAAAAAAGAAGCTGAATGGAATGAGAAAGATATAAAGATGTCACAATTGAATGCCAAGGCCATGACACGTTATTTTATGCTTTAAGGCCACATAAATATAACCGAGCATCCCTATGTGACAATGCCAAGGAAATATGGGACAAATTAGCAACCACTTACGAAGGAACAAATCAAGACATGGAATAAAAAAATAAGTAAACTCACACTTGACTATGAATTATTCAAAATGAAAGAGGATAAAACTGTCAAGGAAATGTTGAATAGGTTGATAGATACTCTAAATGTTTTGAAGGCACTCAAAAGTCTTATCCAAACAAAGAAATGATGAAAAAGCTATTAAATAGTCTTTCTAAATCTTAGGAAGCAAAATTTACAATAATTAAAAAATCTAAGGATCCTAATACACTTTCCTTAGATAAACTCATTGGTTCTTTATTACCCTATAAGATAAAGGTGAAACATAGTCAAGAGTAACCAAAAAAACCAGCATTGCTTTCAAACACAACGGTCCAAAGCGATGAAGATGATAAAGATTTTAAAGAAGATGAGGAAATGGCTATGTTGGTAAAAAGATTCAACAAGTTCATGAAAATGAAAAATTAAAAAGATTCTAGAAAAAAATATTCTAAAGGGTTAATTGCACAAAAAGGAAAATGACCGTATTATCTACTATAAATGCAAGAAATAGGGATATATCAAATTCAAATATCCAACATGAAAGAAGCAAAACATAAAGAAACAAAAGAAAAAAAGCTATGGTGGCCACATAAAGTGATAGCGACACATCTGATAACAAAAAAGATGAAGTGGCAAACCTATGACTTATGGCTCTTGATGAGCTCAAGGAAACTTCTAACCCTTATACATTTGATAAGCTATAAGAGGCATTTGATGAATTAGCATTAAAGTTTAAAAACATCAATTATAAATATTGGAAAACGACTGTTGGGTTTAAAAAAATAAGTAAGTCATTAAGCAAAACAAAACTGTATTTGAAGAAGAAATTTTTAAACTCAAAAAAAGAAATAAATCGATGAAAATAACAAAAAAATAACATTTAAAAAAGAAATAGATAATTTAAAAGCTATAAATAATGACTTAACAAAGAAGAACATAAATTTACATAACTCATTTTCTAGATTTTATGTAAAACAAACAAAAGTTAAATGACATGTTAGAAACACTTTCTTTGATAAAGATGGATTAGGATATAATGGCATAGCAAAAGAAACTCATTTTAAGAATTTCTTTGTAAAATAAATCAATCCTTATAATAAATCCATCAAATGCACCCAATGTCATTAAATTGGTCATACATATCATAATTGTAACTTGAAAGTAATAAATTATAAAAGTAAACTTAATAAGAGTGTCTGGATTCCCAAGAAAGTTAGTACATCTCAAAATGAGGTTGCTAAACTGAAATAGATTCCAAAAGGCATGAAAATTGTAAATATTAATGCTCAAGGACCCAAAAAATTTGGGTACCTAAAAACAAGGCATAATTTTGTGATTGCAGAAGGGATAGCACTACTTCAAGGTGAATTCAAAAAAGAATAATTCTTGGTATCTTGATGATGAATGCTCAAGACATGATAGGTGAAAAAAAGGAAATTTATGGAATTAAAGCCTAAATATGGTGGAAATGTCATTTTTGGTGACAATTCAAAAAGACAAATAGAAGGCATTGGAACCACCGATAATGAGTCTTTAAAAATGTGTTATTTGTTAGAGCTCTCAAACATAACCTCTTTAGCATTAGTCAACTATGTGACAAAGGTGTGAAGTTATTTTTTAATCCATGAACTATTAGGTAGTTGATGCTAAAACGAGTAAAATTGTCTTCATAGATCATAAACAAGGAAATATCTATGTTGTGCATATGGATGATCTATCAATTCAAAATGTTTGTCTTACTGCTCAGGATATTACATGACCATGGCATAGAAGATTAGGACATGCTTGTATGCATATGATTTGTAAATTATCCAAAAAGGACCTAGTTGTTAGATTACTGAAAACAAAATTTGATAATGATAAAATCTGTGATGCATGTGTTCAAGAAAAACATGGGAAAACTTCATTCAAACCTATTAATGTTGTTTCAACCTTTAGAGTACTTTAGCTTATTCAAATTAATTTATTTGGTCCTACTAGGACATTAAGCTTAAGTGGTAAACAATATGGATTCATCATTTTAGATAACTACTCTACGTTTACTTGGGTTCTCTTCTTAAGCTCTAAAGATGAAGCATTAGAAAAGTTCATTATGTTTTGTAAAATTATTCAAAATGAAAGATATTCAATTTCAAGTATAAAAAGTGATCATGGAAAAGAATTTGAAAATATTAGCTTTAATAAATTTTGTAAATAAAATGATGTTAGCCATAATAATTTGGGCTCTTAGAGGCTGTCAACAACACGAAGTTGTTAAGAGGAAAAATAGAACCTTCGAAGAAATGGCTAGAGCTATACTTTGTGAAAACAATTTCCCAAGATATTTTTAAGCAGAAGCCATTAATACTGCTTGTTATTTTATAAATAGAGCAATGGTTAGAAAACTTCATATGAATTTTTTGTAGGACGAAAGCCTAAGATTAGCTATTTTCATCCTTTTTGGATGCAAATGTTTTGTATTAAAAAATGAAAAAGATAATCTTGGCAAAATGAGGCAAAAATTGATTATTTTACAAATTTTAAAGCTTTTAAAATCTTCAATAAGAGAACTTTAGTGGTTAAAGAGTCTATTCATGTGATATTTGATGAAGCAAATCTTACTTTGAAAGAGGTATCTCATGATAATAATGTCAAGATTATTCAAGAGATTCCAACAAGAGCATTAAAGAAAGAGTAAGAATAAGTCAAGAATAAGTAGCTAGAGATCAAAAAGCTTCAAAAAAAGATGAACTTCATGAGTCAACTCAAGTAGAAAAAGAGAGAAATCATCTTAGAGAGTTGATTTATGTCAAAAATTAAGATTATTTGTATCAAAATCAAAAGGTAAACTAGATCATCTTTCAGAAATAGTTGTAATTATGTTACTTTTCTTTATTAAATTAAACCTAAGAATGTAGATGAGGCCTTAAATGATGATAGTTGGATACTGGTTAAGCAAGAAAAATTGAATCAATTTGAGAAAAGCAAAGTTTGGACTTTAGTAGAAAGATCTAGTGAGTATCCTATTATAGGTACAAAATGGGTGTTTAGAAACAAACTAGATGAGTATGGAACTACAGTAAGAAATAAGGCTAGACTAGTGGCTAAGGGCTATAGTTAAGAAGAAAGAATTGATTATGATGAAACTTATGCTCTTATAGCTAGATTAGAAGCCATTAGGATATTACAAGCATTTGCATGTTGTAAATGGTTTTAAAATTTTCCAAATGGATGTCAAAAGTGCTTTTCTAAATTGTTTTATGAATAAAGAGGTTTATGTTGAGCGATCCCTAAGTTTTAAAAATCTATAATTTCTAAACCATGTTTTTAAATTGATAAAAGCTTTATATGGTTTAAAGCAAGCTCCTAGAGTTTGGTGAAAGACTTTCAAAGCTTTGATTGAAAAATGTTTTAGTAGATGTAATGTGGTTAAAACTCCTTTTATAAAAGCAATAGGCAAGGACATTCTTATAATCCAAGTTTATGTTGATGATAATATATTTGGTACTACTAATGAATCTCTTTGTTAAGAATTTTTTAAGCTTATGCAAGGTAAATTCAAAATGAGCATGATGGAAGAGTTAACATTCTTTCCAGGACTCCATGTCAAACAATGCAAATATGTCATATTCATCAACCAAGCTAAATATACGAGAGAATTTCTTAAAAGGTTTAAGATAGATGAAATGAAGCCTTGCTCCACACTTATAATCACTTTAACAAAGCTTGAAAAGTATGAATGGGGTAAATGTGTCAACTCTAAACTTTATAGGTCTATAATAGGTTCATTGCTTTATCTTACGGTAGTAGACTTTATATAATATTTAGTGTTTGCTTACATGCTAGATTTCAACCTTCACTAAGGAAAGCGATAAAAGAATATTTAGATATCCCAAAGATACTCCTAATTTAGGCTTATGGTATCCAAAAGACTTATCGTTTGCCTTACATGCTTATTCTAAAGCAGATTTTGGTAGATGCAGGATTGATAGAAAAGCAATTTTGGTACATTGACACCTAATTTTATCCGGGCCCTTTCCCTGATAATCTAAAAAAATCCAAAAACAAGGACTAAGCAGCCATACGGTAAGGGTTACCTTTCCAAGGTAGACTGGACATTTTCAAGACCTCATTAGTTTTGCTAAATGACCGCATGTGCACTTGATAGAAAAATTGTCATTTCAAAGGTTGAAGAACAAATCTTAAATAAAAAAGATAAACAATAAGGTAAAAAATTATTTTTAAATTTATTCTTTTGACATTTTGAAATTTGCTTTTGTAGATATTATCATGATTGAAGTTCTCATTTTTAGGAATTTTTTGAGAATTTTGGTAAAATTTAAAAGGATGACCATCGTGTATTTTTACCGATACCTATGTGATATTTATGCTGTTACTCACCCTGAAAAATAAAATATAATTTATTTTATGAGTTTTGTATTTTTTATATAATAATTTTTTTGAGTAAGGGTTTTTCTCGTGAAATTTTACGAGTTTAAAATTTTAATGGCTTTTTCTAGCATTAAAATTGAATTTGTTATTGAATTAAATTAAATTAATTATGTGAAATTCTATTTCAAATGCATAATGTTTAATTTTTAGTTTTTATAATTGGACCTTTTAATTAATTTTTATGGTATAATTTTACATATTACATAAATATTGTACAAAGTTTTCTAGAGCTTAATGATGCCACAGATGATATAATGTAGAAAATTACTAACTTAATTAATTTAAATCAAATAAAAATCAAAATAAAAAATAATAATTGCAAATATAATAAATAAATAAATAAAGAAAAAAATACAAAATGCTAGAACACGTTCGACCAAAGGCTTCTTACATTAGCCCTTGATCAAATCCTTCCCTAATAAATAGGGGAAGGTTGTTTCAAAATGGCTTTTTGGGATTTTGCATTAAAAAAATAGTAAAAAAGAAATTGATGTAGTTCTCTTCCAAAATCTCTCATTTTTGTAAGTTTCATCTTTGATTCTTCATTTTAATGAGTTTTATGATTGCTTGAGCTCATGGATTTCGTTCCACGTTGAAAGGTCAAGCATAAAAACAACAATTAAACTTTATGGATTTTTTTGATATATTTAATTTTTAATGTATTTGTGTTAATTTTCATTATAATAATTTGTGTTTGTTGGTAAAAATGATATTATCCTCATGAGTATATGTTTTGTAATATTTATCATGTCATGTTCATGTTGATTCATGTTGAAATATTAGTGATTACATGTATTTTCAAGCTTGGAAGAAACTTGTTTATGCATTTATAATATTATTTATGAAATTCCATGATGAAAAAACTTTGTTTTGATGACTTTTATGCCTTAGATGAAGCTAATATGAAATTTTAATCATGTTTTTATGCTTAGTTTTGTGATGATTTAGACTATTTTTGTGCATTTGAAATATATACGAACTTAAAAACAATTTTACCCAAATTTTAAAGCATTGGAATGGTGTTTTCAATGCTACGATATTTTGATTTTTTAAGCTATTTTGTAAGTATGAAAATTATAAAGAATAAATTGCAAAAATAAAAAAATTTATTTCAAGGCCATCCATGCTTGGCCGATTCCTTGTAGATACTCATGAAATTGTTTTCATGCTTATTCTAATATTATGAAAATGCTTTATGTATTTTCCATCATTTTGGGTGTTTTTGTAATTTTAAAAAATTTAAGGACTAATTTGGAAAACTTGAAAAAAATTGCTCTAGGGCCATAAGTGGTTGGTCGAATACTTCTTATGATTTTTGACATAATTCCATGATTTTTTGTGATGAATTTTGTGTTTATTTTGTGCAGGGACTAAATTGCAAAGTTTGCAAAGCTTAGGGATCATTTAGAAAATTTTGTATTTTTAGAGTTAATGAAATATTTTTGACATTTTAAGAATATTTCTAGCATTTCTTCTGTCCTCGAGAGAGGTGTAGAAATTATTAAAACTTTTCATATTCCTCTAGTTTTTGGGTGGGGGTATGAAATACAATTTTGAAAAGTTTAGGGACATATTAGTAATTTTGGTATTTTTGGTCTTTTTTTATGTTCAAGTTACCCATGAAAGGTATAATTATCATTTCATATTAGTATTTAGTCCTCTAGGTTATTACAATACTTTTATGTCGAATGTACACTTTAGGAGTGTCTTTGTAATTTTTATTAAAATTAATTCCTATGTGATCGTTGAGATACTTATATGTCAAAGGTGTATAATAGGAATAGGTTGTTTTCTTTATGATGTCATCAAGTCCTTTAGGGTTACCAAGATACTTGTACATCGAAGGTAAACCTTAAGGATATTTTAGCAATTTCCCTTATAATAGAGTCCTATGTTATCATAGGATACTTATATGTCAGAGGTGTACAGTAAGGATAGGTTTCTCTACCCCAAGGGTCTTTTGTAATTTTGCATTAAAACCAAGTCCTTTGAGTCACTAGGATATTTTCATGTCAAAAGTACTCTAAAAGACTTTTTCATCTCGTCCACCATGCTTAAGTCCTTTGAGTCTAGTTTAGTTTGTCTCATCTAAATCTAGTCTTAAGAAATTTTAATGTTATTACTTAAATAAAATTAGAATTTTCAAATCAAAGTATTATCCCTGATGTTAAAATAGTACGTGAAATTTCTCCCAGCATATGAGAAAGGTTCTACAGATTATTTTAATATCGAGTTATCCTTTAAAACAATCAAAAATTGGGATTTTTTTAAATTTTCATAAAATAAATACTTTTGTGTTCCTTTAACTTCTATCGCAATGTACCCCGGTGTGGATCCTTGTGGATCAATGGGTGGACACGACTTAAAATATTTTCCCGGCTTGGAAATATCTTCTTGACCGAGACTTTTCTTTGGCAATGTGATGAGAACAAGAATGTATGGATTCTTGACTTTTGGTATAGTGAAATGGACCATAAGACGAATCGCTTATCTTATTGGTCGCGGATAACCATCGTGAAATGGTCAATGCTTAGAGACGCCACTGATCATTTTGGGCTAAGCATGATCGGATGCCTATTGAAACCTATGTTCTGAGTTACGAAACTCAAAACATCGATCCCATGGTCTACATAATGCAAAGATTCACTGTTTGGGTTCGAGAGTTGGTTATGCGTGATGAGGTACAAACCTCTTTACGACCCTAAAATCGATACCTTACTAGCTATGTCTTATCTCAGTTTCAATTCTTTCGATCTTAACTTATCACTATTTCGATATAACCCCTTTTAATGCATGAATCTTGTACAAATAATCTAGGCTTTGATGAAAAAGATTTAATCTCATCTACA
>JAQSVH010188903.1:0-11083 GCA_029448705.1 Adansonia digitata | reverse complement strand
TATCTACCTAACATAGGATTAAATGAAGAGGCCGGCCTTTCTCACCACCTAACATAGGATTGCATGATGAGGTTATTCTTTCAAAGCTTCTTCACTTACCTAACATAAGATCCCATGAAAGAGGCTAGCTTTTCTCACTTCCCGAATATGTGATCATGTGAGGAGGCTATTTTTTTAAGACCTTCCTCACCTACCTAACATAAGATCATGTGAAGAGGTCAGCTTTTTTTCACTTACCTAACATAGGATTGGGTAAAAAAGCCATTTTCTTCAACGCCTTCTTCATCTACCTAACACAAAATTACGTGAGAAGGCCATAGATTTCATACATCATGAAGATTCTTGAGACCTCATCAATTTGAGCTTATTATTGCCAATTTTTTTCTTCTTTCTAGCTTGCTGCTAGAGGTTAAAGGGTGACTTGATTTTTGCCTCTCAAAATCTTTCTTTGAATCTTGATTTCAGGAATTTAGGAATTATTGAATTTTTCTTGAAAAGTTATCAAATATCGAATATCAAATCACTATTAATTAGTTTAACGATAAAACTTATGCAATTGGATAAGTATCTACGAAAGGCATATTTATAAACTTCCGTTAAAGTCATGTGAAGTACACATCTCATCAAAACTCTAGGATTTACAAAATGAGATAATTATCTCATTCCAACCTAGGAGAGATTTACTTGATCAAAATCCATGAAAATTTTAAAATAAATATCAAGGATAATGGATATGTTATCTTCATCATGATGTTAAAACTTTCTTCTGATCGATGATCACTATTCAGAACATCTTTAAATGAGGTGAAGAAATAATTTTAGAGGCACAAATGGGATGATGCAACTAAAATTTGATTTGAAACAATTAGTGTAACAAGGTCTAGGTTTATCAAGACTAAATTTAGATGATGTGTTTTCATAGGAGTTCCTTGAAAAGTAAATATTTAAGTTATAACGTCCTTTTAGTTTTCAAATATAATAGCCCGACAAGTGTTAAACTAACGCTAGTAAAAAACAAGTCTCAAATGGTTGATTTGAAAGGCATTTGGTAAGCATTAATTCCCAAAGTTGGCATAAAAATTTAAGAAGGTTATTTTGAATCAAATTAATATTAGGGCATTTAACTAAACCTTTTGTTAATGTCATGAAATTTCTTAAGTTTTAGGCTGATTTCCTAATGAAGGGTTCTTTCCAATTGGTGGCTATCTTGGTTAATTTAGAAGCAATTCTAAAGCCTTTAAGTTTGTATGAGACTGCTCTTTTCAAATTTTCACTCTAAAACTTTATTTTTTAGTTGATTGCCCTATCATATTTTTAAGAACTCAAAAATCATCCAAAAAGATGAATTTGAAAGGAGCTTCCTAGGAATGGCTTGATAGCTTAAATAACTATGTTTGATCAAAATAGACTTTGGGTATTTAATGTAGGCTATGGTTCTTGGTTTAGAAAGAAAAGGATAAATAGGCCCAAATCCAATGTTTAAAGGTAATTAAATTAAGGATAATTTATCTATAAAAGGAATTGAATCCAATATGTTTTTCAAGACAAATAAATCTATATTTCTTTATCTTTTTCTGCTTTGTCATTTTTCTTTGCTTTTTTTTTTAAAATTTTTTCATCATCATAATTTTCTCTATTCTTTATTCAAAAAGAATTCAAAATATTTTCATTCTTTACTATGAATATTTAAACTTTAAATTTGAATGTTTTCTGATCTTTATAACTTGCCTTATGACTTTTAACTTGTTTTTTTTTTTTGTAACATTAGATTGGAACTTGCCCTTTTTGATCTTGAAGGTTTACTTCACTTGCCTTCTCAGTACGGAGGGTGATCCTTGATTAGGGTTTTTAGAAGAAATTAATTATCAGGCTTAAAAAATGTAAAGGAAATAAATTTCTATATTTACAAAAGGATAAGAAGGCCAATTTTAATTTTAAATGTAGCCATTAATACTAATAAGCCTTTCACTAGGACAAAGAGTTATTTTCTTTTTGAAATCATTTTGGGTACCTCAATAACATAACACCATAGTCAATTTTTAAAGGTTTAAGGTATGCCTCTTAATATTATTAGCTTTGTAGCCACTAGTGAATCATGGTTGTGGTTGAGCCTTTAGGAAAGAAATTGAATTGGCATGGAAAAACATCTTAGATTTCATATCTTATATATCAAGTATAGGATTGAAAAGGTTATATTCAAAGGAAAAAATATGTGGCATGGAAGTTGTGATAAAAGGTTATTCGAATGACAAAGATCCTGCTATAACTATTATTGTTTTAACACATGTTAAACTATCGACATATGAATCTTTTAAGAGCATAGCCTATTTGTTCAACTTTCAAGGAATTTGAAAAAAAGAACATTTTGATGTGAAAGTTCTATGGTTGTGAAAGGTCTGTGACAATATAAAAACTAAAGGTTTTTTTTTTCTTCTTGAAAGTGTCTAAGCTAAAGGTTATCACCTATCAAAGAAAAATTTTTAAAATGTGCTTATTCTCCTAGATATTGGAAATAATTATTAGCAAAATTCAATGTGCATGATAAAATGCATACTATTTATAAACCGAAAGCTATTTCAAAATTCATAGTTATTAAAAGAAAATGTATAAAATTTTAAAGTAAAGACTAAAACTACCCTTAATTGGTATACTACTATAAGGTTAATGACCTTTAGACCAATTGTCCTTGATAAGTGTCCACCAACTCATTAAAATTTTACCGAATTGGCGTTCAAGGCCTGTAGTTTGTTTTTCCTTCTGAGGGTTTACCTTTTTTTCTTTCTTTTTTAAATACCTTGAATATCACCACCGCAACCTTATCTTTAAATATCATCATCGAAGACTTTGAAAACTTTTAAATGCTTCGAATATCACTAGCAAAGCTTTGCAAACTTTTTAAGTGCTTCGAATATCATAATCGAAGCCTTACTTTTAAATATCACCATCAAAGACCTTAAAAACTTTTAAATGCTTCGAATATCACTATCGAAGCTTTAAAAGCTTTTTTGAATGCTTTGAATATCACCATTGAAGCTCTAAACACTATTTTGAATGCTTTGAATATCACCATCGAAGCTTTGAAAACTTTTTTGGCGAAGCTTTGAAAACTCTTTTGAATGCTGTGGATATCACCATCAAAACTTTGAAAACTTTTTTTTAATGCTTCGAATATCACAATTGAAGCTTTGAAAACTTTTTGGAATGTTTCAAATATCATCATCGAAGCTTTGAAAATTTTTTTGAATATTTCAAATATCACCATCAAAGCTTTTTTTTTGTTTTTTCTTTCTATCTTTTTTTTTTCAACAGCCCTTAACTAATACTATTATGTCACATTGATTTGACTTTTTGAATTTATACACTCTCTTTGAACTTTTATGCAGAAGCATGATCCTTTCTTTTCTTAACTCTATTTTAAGACAAATATGGTCTTCTTATCTTATGACAAAAAACATGCTCTACATTAATACTATTTTGATTTTGGATTTGCAGCATTTTTGTTGACCAATAGAATAAGCAGTAGTTGTTCGATAAAAGAAGTGGATACAACTTTTATCCTTTTTTTCAGTTGCTAAGGTTACTGGGTGATGAAAGCTCAAGGATAAAGGCATAATCATAATGATTTCCTTGTTTTGTCAATTTTTTGTGGTCCTAGCTCTAATCAATTATGACTCATTAGCATCTACTGGTATAATCACCTTTTCATCCCATATGTACTACTTGTTGCCCCTTGGTCAGCATGAACATGTATTATGGGACTAGCTCCCAAATGTTGAGTACTTTGTGGTTATTGCCTTTTAGCTTATACTGCCCTAGATCCCTAGCAAAAGTGTTGGTGTGATATAGGATTATTTGTAATTTTCTTTGATCATTGTTTCACTTTTGCATGGATCTTTCCTCCATAACACTTTTTTTTTCTTTTTATTTACTTAAGTGGCTTAGAGTATTCATGGCTCTTATTTCCTTTCATTATTTTGAACTCGTTTTCGCTTGTCTTGTCAAATATGTCTCTTCTTTCCATTTTGTGATTTCGTATTATTTCACTTTAAATGGAAAAAATAAAATAGTCTATGAAAATATGCATGTGTCTTATTAACATTTATCTTTGTTATTATCCTTATATGGGTGCCAATAAATAGATAATCGATATATGGATCAATGAAAGAATAAATGAATGAATGCATTACCTAAATTGGATGCTAAGCGACTAATTAAATATCAAATATGGATATTATTGTCAAGGCAAGAACCTAAAGAATTCAAGTCATGATTCAAAACTATTGTTTTACTGACCAAAATTCTCTGTTTTATCTATTATACAAAGCCATTTTACAAGATTCAAAAGTAAAAGTAACCAAAAAGGATTGCTTTTGCAAGTACTTAAAAATTATGATTGCATGAGTATATAAAAATATGAACTTTACAGATGTAGAAAGAAGTGTATGAATGAATCTGCAAGTTTTCATAAGATATGTGTATCATGCCAAAGAAAAAAAATCCTTCATAATATAACAAACTAATGCTAGAAATAAATAAAAGTAAAATTCATAGTAACATATCATATGCTTATTAATATCAAGAAAATCGAATTACAAGAGTAAATGGTTACAAGCTTTCCCCTATGTGTACCTAATTTGGTATCGTTTAGAATAGGGTATGGCTTCAACTAGGTGAGGCCTCTATAGTTCATTACATAAGGTTCAGGTTAAACATCTAAATAGGTTCTCGACTTGTTCACCAGTCTAGAAAAAACTGACGAGGTATGTTAATCCTTACCCATTGTAGGTTTATGTCAAAAAAGGTTTAATTCTAGTGGGAGTATCTTTCATGCCTATAATAAGGCTAACATCTCAAGCAAGCATAGGAATTTATACCTAGTAGGCTTTTCATTAGCCCGGATAGAGTAAAGGTAGAGCTACTTTGCCCCATCTAAAATATTAGGTACCTATGCCTTTTCTATATACTTGGAAGAGAATCTAATGCATGTGTATATGCATAGTGTGTGCAGGGGAACGACTTACCTTTTAGGACTTGACACTTTCACAAATAATAAAAACCTATCCTAAATACCCATTAAAATAACACTGTAATGGAAATAAGAGGGTTAGTAAAAAATATGAATAATATGTACCAAAATTTCCATACAAATCAAAAACATAATAATCTTTTTTTGAAAATAACTAGAATTCTAGTTAAATACTTGTTGAAGTCGAATTAATCAAAATTTAATTAACATATAATTAATTTTAGGCTTACCTCTCTATCCTATCTGCAATGGAGTTGCCAAGCTATTGTAGCATGGCTTGAATACAAATTTTTACTAGCCCGACTTAAAATGATGGGTGTACCCTTTGTTCATATATATTTATATATATTATTATTATTATTATTTTTCTTTTATTTTAGTGGCCATGTCATTATTATTTTTCTTATCATCCTTTTTTTGCATCTAGAGATTGAGTTGTTGAAATGAATCGCTCATTCAACTTAATTCTAAAAAGTTATTATGCAACAACCATTTATTTTTTTATTACCACTAATCTATTTGCTAGGTGGGATTGGTCACCTATTGAAGCCTATGTTTTTAGGGTTACAAACTCATAAAAACAAACTGTGAAGTTTGCAATTGTACCAAAAATTGTATAAAAGGGTGCAAGAGTTGGTTACAATCATAAGAAGGATGACTTTCTCATGATACCCAACCAAAAATTGGTACCTTATTAATAACATAAATTTTGATCTTTTTTCAATTTCAATATTTGATATTTAATTATAATTCCACCTGTCCAAATTTTCATAAAATAAATTTATTATTCTACATAAGAAAATCAAGTTTTTAATATTTTTAAAAATTAAAATATCTGTGCACTCTTTTGGAGAATAAAAGAACACGAAACCTTTTATCATTCTCTGTCGTGTCCAGTAGAGAGTTGCTAGAATACAAAATGTGTTGAAAAATCAAAACATCTTTTATACCTTGCTAGAGAGCTAAAGGAATACAAAGTGTTTTATTTTTGAAATTTAAAAAATCTCAATTTTCATTTTTCCAAAAGATATCTCATTATTGAAATAATAAGTAGAACCTCTCTCATATGTTGGAAGAAATTCTATGCACTATTGTAACATTGGAGACATTTCCTTATTTTTTAAAAAAATTCTAATTTTATTTAGGTAATAATATAAATATTCCTTAAGACACGGTTCAGACGAAAAGTAGTAAATTTGATTCTAAGGACCCAAATGTGGTCAACAAGTCCCAAATGTCCCTTAAAGTACATCTTCGATGAAAAAGTGTCCTATTGACCCTAAATGGCTCAATTCTAAAATAAATTAATGAAATGTTCCCAAGGGGTACCTTTGACATATAATTATCTCGGTACCCTAAAAGATTCTAAAACTTTATAGACAAACGAACCTATTCCTGCTATTCATTTTTGACTTAAAAGTATCTTGGTGATCATATAGGACTTCATTCTAATATAAATTATTAAAATGTCCATAAGGTCTGCCTTCAATCTATAAGTATCCCAGTAACCTAGAGGACTTGATGACATCATAAACAAGCAAACGTATTCCTACTATACACCATCGACATATAAGTATTTTAGGGATCACATGGGATTCAGTTCCAGGAAAATTAATACCTCTAAAGTGTACATTCGACATAAAAGTATCATGGTACCCTAAAGGACTTGATATCATTATAAAAAGGCAAACCTATCCTTATTATGCACCTTCGATATAAAAGTATCTTGGTGGTCATAAAGGACTTGATTCAAGGATAAATTACTAAAATGTCCCTGGGTTTACCTTTGACATAGAAGTATCTCGATAACTTAAAAAGCTTGAAAATGATATGAAATGACTGATATGAAAATGAAGAATCAAACATAAAATAAACAAAAATTAAAAATTTTACAAGAAAGATAACCTTTAAAAGCTTAAAATTTAGGAATTTTTAGCGTTTATTAGTGTTTTTTTCCTTCCTAAAATCTAAAAACCCTTAAATGAAGAGACCACCCCTATTTGTAGGGGATGGAAGTCAGCCAAAAGCTGAAGAAAAAAGCTCTTGGCTGAATGATCCTAGAGATTTTTAGGATTTTATTTTTTATTTTTTTGATTTTGGTTTGATTTAAATTAATTATTTTTGTCATTTTATGGAATGCATCATGCATGACATCATCAAGATCTAAAAATGTGAAATAGAAAGAATTTAATTTAAATAAAAACAAATTATTGGTACTAAATTATAACAAATTAAAAATTATATATTCAAGGAACAAAATTTCACATAAGAAACTTAATTCATAATTTAATTAAAATAAGCTTTTTGGGCTTATTAGAAAACAAAAATGAACTCATTGGTCTTTTTGAAAAATTTAAAGGCTTATCGGGCCCATTAAAAAAATTAACAAGTTTTGAGGCCTATGAAATGGAAAAAAAATTAGCCCATTAAAAATAAAATTAATAAAATTTCCGTATAAAAATTCAAAAATGAATTTTTGAAAAATTTTATGTGCAATAAAAAGGTAATTAAAAGTTCCAAACCCCTAAAATTTTACGAGCAAAAACCTTTTTGAAAGAAAAGTGTCATTTGGAAAATTGCAACACATAAAATAAATTGAATAATCAATAACTAATTTAATATGAATTTAATGAAAATATTAAAAGAATTTTAAAAATTATAACTCAAAAAAATCCCCTCGAAAAATTAACGAGTAGAAAACTTAGTATCTTGGAAATGAAAAAATTTCAAAAATATGTTCAACTTTTACAAAAATGGATTTTATCCAACACATTAATCAAAATATTAACTTATAAAATTAATAAAGATGAAAACTAAAATTTGGAGCAATTTTTATCGAGAAAAATTTCACGAGTATGATACTCATATTACTATAAAAATTCAAATTTAAGTCTTAAAATTGATAACTTGATATTTTATGGTAAAAAATGCCAATACAAATTTTTCCTTGAATATTTTTTATTTTTGGAGTGATTATCGATATAAATACTAGACGATATCAGTAAAAATATACGATCATTAACTTTCTAAATTTTACAAAAAATTCTTGAAAAGTTTTTAAAAATGAGAAATTTAACTGTGATGAAATCTACAAAAACAAATTTCAAGATTTCACACGTATAAAGTTAAAAGCTAATTTTTTTTACTTTGATATTCATTTTTATCTGAAATTTGTTCTCTATGACCCTTGAAATTGCACTAATTTGTCATGTGCACCATGGACCATTTAGATATGAGTAAAAGGGCTTGAAAACATCTAATCGACCTTAATATGTCAACCTCATCGAGTAGCTGCTAAGTTCTTAATCTCAGATATTTTTGGATTGTCAGGGAAAGGGCCCGGTTAAAATTAGGTGATAACAATAATCTTATTCAAAATGTTAATTATTTAGATAATTAATATTAATAAGATTGTTATTAAATTAAGATTGTTTTAATTTAATTTATGAATTTTATTTGGCTAAAAATTTATAAAAGGATACTTAATAGGCTAAAATGGATTTCTATTTATTTTTTAATTTAATTATGTGATAATTAAATAAAATAAGTTAAGTTATTTATTTGATAAATAAAAGGGATTAATTTAGATTAAATCTCTAAATAAACCTAGTTTAACTAAATAATCTATGGTGCACCAAGCTAAACTTGTCTCTAGGTTAATGGTACCTTGACCAAATTCTGTAGAGCCCATTCTATGTGCTACGTTTGAACACCAAGTGGAAAGAGAGTTAGGATTAAAATTAACTTGCTTAGGGTGAAAGAGTTCACATATACAATGAGTTTAATTTTGATCAAAGCTCCCATAGGTAATTATTATTCAATTCGACTAAGCTAAGTAACACTAAGGAGAGTGTGATGCCTAGAATAATGGTGGTAGAGAAAAACACTTTAAAAGTGATTAGTTTGGAGAGAAAATTGTTCACACCCTTAGAGGAAAAAATTCCTCATTGCGGCCACCTATTTTCTACTTCTCCTTGCACATTCTTCTCCTTTCTTTAGAGAGAACACCATCCCAAAAGTGTTCTTGGATCGGGTGAAGAAAGAAACAAGCCATAGTCATCTTTTGGTTGAAACTCCTTAAGTTTTCTAGCTAGGATCAAAGAGTTGTTGATCATTGAGAAGGCTCTCATTATCATCCATGTGGATTATCATTAAATGCAAGACAATTGTGTTGCTCATGACCTCGTAAATCCGATCAAACACCAAGCTGCCCTCCTTCAGGTTTTTTTTAGATTGGATATAACCCCGGTTTACAATATCTGAGAGTTAGGTAACCCTTTACAAATGTGTGATTTAATTTTATTAAATCTGATTTTTGTTTTACTGCTTGTTTACATTCCTCTTAAAGATCCATAAAGAAGTCTGGCTATTTTCATGTTTAATATTTTCGCTATATATTTATGTTATTTTATAAATTTTAAATGCTATTGTTGCATAAGGCTAGACTTCATGGGGAATATGGATTTCGATCAATGGTATCAGAGTCTCTAGGTTGTGGGTTACACATAGTATGTATAGCCTAATTCATGGTAATTAACATCGAGATGTCGTAAGCATTGATTTCTAGGTTTTGGCATTGTAATCTTTATAATTTTTTTTTTAAATTTTTCTTAATTTTGGATAGCATGCTAAATGAGTATATTAATCACTATTAAGTTATTTAGATCATTAAAAATTGTTTTAATCCATTCAGATTAAAAATACATCAAAACATTGAAAACTAATGGTGTCTAGCCCACCTAATATGCGATCACTAGGCTGATTTTTTTATGAACTTTTCTTTGCTATAAAAATTAATTTTTTATATATTTATATTTTGGTTTTTTTAATATTATGTATAAAAATTTATCTTAAAGTATTTATATTTATCTTGATTTAATGAAAGCTAATTTCAGCTTCAGTGTGCAGAAATCTCAAAACTAAAATTTTTGGGTAACATTAGAGGATCTATTACACCTAATTCATCTAGAAATCCTTGTGGAAATGTTCAACAGATTTGCTGCATCTTAGGACAGCAAGTGAATTGAATAAGATTCAAGTTTTAGACTAATTTAATTGCTGGAATTTATGGCAAATGTTGTCACATCGTTTCACTATGGAACTATGCCTGTGAATGGCAATTTGTTGCCGTTTCGGTTGCTGCTGTGGATCGATCTTTTGGCAGCACCTACAACTTGTTTGCAGCACCTAAAAATAATCCCTAGTCATCCTCCAAAGGTGGTGATCAAAGGCCATTTGCATGGCCAAGCAGATTGCCTATACCATGGACATTAATTGTTAGAGTCTGACTTTCGTAAGAACTAGTTTTCTAATAGGAGTCAAATATTTAAAATTAGAAATTCGATTCCTAAAATTTAAGGGCCAATTCCTGTTGGATTAGATAACCATTATCTAATGGATGAGTTCCTAAGTGAAATGGTTTCAAAACAACATAGTTTTTGAAAATAAACATTTTTGTAAAGAATTAAAACTTGAAAATGGATTTTTTATAAATTGTTTATTAAAATGGATTACCATGATTTAATTCTTAAAATGTCAATTTGGGAAACATTGAAGCATGCAACAAAGTATTGGTCCATGTTGAGACAAATAACCTAAAAATTAGGAAAGTGTCCATTTAAGACAAATAAAAATTAGGAATTAGGTTAAATGTATTTAATGTTTTGGCTGATTCTTATAGATACTTTGTTAAATGTAGTAAACTTGTTTATAGACATTTATGCATTGAATGCATATGATTACCATTTGATATTAGATATAAACTGTTAAGGCATAATGGATAGTTATGGGCTTAGACCTTAATATGACTATGTGAAAGTATGGTCGAATCTTTTTTTATGCTATTTATATTTTAAATAGGGCCTAAGAACCCTACCTTAACTCTATTTCATTCCAGGGTTCTAAAATCCTCTTTTCACCTAGCATCGCCCTAATGTAACCTAAGGTTTCTTCCAAACATATGTTAAAGTTATGTAGTTTTCAGATTTAGGATTAGGTTAGTTTAGGGAATTCTATTTTTCCAAAATGTAAATAGAAGATGGCGTCATGAAGAATTGT
>JAQSVH010188883.1:4516-18113 GCA_029448705.1 Adansonia digitata | reverse complement strand
ACTAATACGGTACTGACTACCTTGTTTATAACTACTTGCGTTGTATTATTTTATTTTTATGTTATAATTATATTAAAGGTATTATATATATATATAAATTTTGGTACGTTATAAACACAAATGAGAAAATAATTAAAACATCATATGATATAATAATAATATTAACACGACACAAATAGATGAAAAACATGTCAAAATTTATAGAAAATGAATTATTAACATGTCAAAAAATGAAACATGACAGCATATGACATAAAACTAGGAGTTTTTTGAATAAGGCTTAATTAAAAAATGACCCTAAGCTACACCATTTTTTTCAATTAGGTACTTTATGAATTTTGTTTCTAGTTTGATAATAATCTCATCAAACATTTTGGTACTTCCACCTAATTGCCATTAAGTTAATTATAATGTGACAAGTAACAACCAATTAGATTCTAACACACGGCATAATATTATTGGTTGAAAAAAAAATTAAAGCATTAGTTTTTTAAAAGTGTTAGCATTTTGGAGTAAATTAAGTGATAAAATATAATATAGATACTAAATTGAGAACAAAAATTTATAAAATACCTAAGTGGGAAAAATGGTATACTTCAGAGGCTAATTCTATAGCTAAGCCTTTAAATAATATTAATTAAACTTGATACTTTTGGGTCTCGAATGCAATATGATTATAAAACACAAAAACAATATAAAAAAATTAAAAACAACACAACAATAAAACATAACATGAATATGCGAAAATGTTAAAATCTATAAAAAAGAAATTATTAATATTTTAAATTTTATATATTTATATAATAAAAATAACACAGATATAATCCAAATACACTAAATAAAAATAAAATAAAATAAAAATAAATTTGAATTTTAAAAAATAATTTTAAATGGAATGAGGCCTGAAAATAAGTAGTTCTTAATTTTATCTCAGAAACAAAATCACTTCTATTTGTTTCCCAATTGGAGACTAGTTTAATATATTTTAAAAGATAAGATTTATAACAAACACAGAATTAAAATTCAAAAATCATTTGATGAAGAATTATTTTGATTTATTGATTGTGAATAAGATCACAAATAAATAGTTGTCCATATTTACAAAGCTTAAATTATTCTCACTCAACTTAGAAGGAATTTTTTTCATATGTTTTTATTGGAATTTTTTTTCAGAATGTTGATACAACAATGGAGATTGTTGGATCAAGGATGACTAGTCACTTCTCCAAGAAGAATCTACAATAGAATAAAGGTTAGAGGGTGCTAGGGTTTATACTCTGAGGTGCATTTTAATGCTTAAGTCAGCAAAAAGAGGGAGAATAAGATAACAAAATAGCCAAGCATGCTATTGCCTTGAGCTTAAGGTTTAGAAAGAATACATTGCATTATATAATTTTTCAGTGTAACATAGGGTTTTGCATCCTAGGGTTATCTTCCTCTTATAATGTTCTTTTAATAGGTAACCAATCATACCCATAGATGTAAGCCACTGAATGGTATAACAATTACCCCTTATGGCTAAAGTTGGTTATAAAATGATCATTCGTAGCCTTAAATGCTTTATAGTGGGTTGAAATTTGGTGATTTGTTCACTATGGTGAACTTTTTTTAAGTTGAAGTGCGCCATTATTTATGGTATATGGTTCCCACCAAGGGAACCGACTCTCCCATTAAAATGTGAGAAGAGTTATAACAGAGAAAATAATTAAATCAGGAGGTAAAAGGGTAATCATAATTTCCTTATTAATAATTCTAATAATTACTATTTTCTTCTTTGGAATTATTTTTCTTGATTTTACTTTTTTTTAATAATCATTAGTCTATTTCCTTTTTTTGGGATTCTCCTAACTCAATTACCAACATTTTTCAGCTCCACCTTTATCTGTTTGCTTCTTTTCTTTCTTCCTCAATTTTCTTCTTCCTCTCTTATTTTTTCTTAGATCAGCTCCCCTTTTTTTATTGAAACCAAATTTATTTCTTAAGCTCCTCCCTTCTCTTTCAGATCCCTCTGCCCATTCTATATTCTGCTGCTTTACTCCACAGCTACCTCCTGCTTATGTACAATCCTATTTTTTTGTAATTTTGTCTCCACATTACCAATTTGGCAATATTCATCTTTTTGTCTAAAACTTCAATCTACCAAAATAGCCAAGAGAATAGGAAGGCAGGTCCCTCTAGCCGTTTCATGCTTTTGTTTTGTTCTTTTCTTTTCTTTTTTTTTTTTAATTTCACATATATTAAAATTTAAATTATTATTCTTATTATATCTAAATTTAAATATCCAAATCCAATTTCCATTACATTGGCCTATTTTAATATAATTTTTTGGCCCAGTTTAGAAAAAGCCAAATAAATGTTAATTCAAATGAAGCTCAATTTAATTTGTTTAAGATGATGAATTGAAATATTAACTCAACCGGATCTCATTTATGGCCTCATCTCGAATTATCTTGAAACTTTATATTTTATTAGCCAGACAAATTTAGATATCTATAACATTAACTACTAGCTTTGATAAGGCGAGGAAATTAGCAACCAACAATGAGGCTAGGGCAAAGGAATTGCAAACCAAACTTGACAACTTGCCTTTCGAAAAGAGGGCTTTTGATGAGCTGGCTTTCAAATATAAGCAAAAAGACGAAAAAGCCAAGACTAACTTGAAAATGGTGCTCTTTCTAAGGACTTAGAGGATGCTGGGAGAGCTTACACTGCTTGTGAGTGTGAATTGGTTTTGGTGACTGAGAAGATTTCAGAGTTGGAGGTGTGGATTAAAATATCTAACTCTCACATGCAACAGCTTTAAATACAGTTTATAGCATGCAGTTACTTCATGGTACCTTAGATCTTAGAGATATACAACTCACCAAGCTATATGATCCTCCATCTAACTTCAATGTTCTCATGCTAAGCCTCGATGATGTAAAGAAAAAAGAAATTGAAGATGTGACGTTCATTACCCCTTCTGCATCGAAAAGACAAAAGGTACAAAGGGAACCAAGGAAATAGATTACGAGGAAGTAGCAAAGAAAGAAGAAGGCAAGCAAATGGAGCAAGTGCCTTTTTCTGGCATTTGAAAAAACATTGCTTCATCTGGTGCTAATGGTAGTACTTAGGCAATTGTAGATAATTTTTGTAAATATCTATTTTTAGCTATTGTTTTGTTTTATGGGAACTAAGTGCTAAAAACTTAGTTTATGGAACGCTATAGTTTTTTGCCTCATGATATAAATAATGATATTTTTATAGCCTTTTGACTATGTTTATCTAGTTATTTGAATTCATGGTCTATCTTATTTTACTTGCAAGGTTTTATTTCATATTTTTTTATTGTCAGAATTCATAGTAGTTTGTTATTTCACATCATGGTAAGTAATTATCATATTGTTGATATGTGATTTTCTTAGTAGTAGATCATGTACTAGTTGTTTCCCATTAATGGCGGTTAATAATATGTTGATTCGCATATTAGTGGTTTAAGTTATAATCTTTTGCCATTTTCCATTTTCAAGTTTAGATTATATTATGTGTTGCTCGTTTCTATATGTTAAGTAACTTTGGTGACAACTGCAACTTCATTATACTAGTCAAGATTTAAAATAGTCATATTGACTTTATTTGTGAAATAATTCTAGTAAGCTATTACAGATAATACTTCATCAAATGAATTATGTTCCAAGTATTGGGTGTGGGCTTACCAATCATATCTGTCAGCCTATATGCACCAAAACCTACGACCTGAGAGACTTTGTATATACCTTCCTAATTTAGTGCTAACTTCCTTTTTTTCTAAGGTCGGTTACTCGCATCTTAATATTAGATCATCCACTTAAAACTAACTATTCTTGACTTTTTTATTGTAATATCTGGAAACTTATTGTGCTCTAGCTAACATTCTTATTGCGACCTCTTCTTCGCTTTCCTCCAACAAGTTGAGATTCATCTTTAAGTATGAATCATTTAGATTATGGTCAACATTAGTAGTTTGGATGTTATAAACGCCGATCTCTATTGGAATCATCGCCTCTGTACTATAGACTAGGCTAAAATGTGTGCCTCTTCTAACTTGACATTTATTCATTCTAATTTCCTATAATATTCCTGGAGTTTTTTCCATCCAAGCCCTTTTGGCATCATTTACCTATTTCATCAATGGTTGAAGTATGTTTTTGTTCATGGACTCAACTTGCCTATTAGATTGGGATAAGCGACGAAGCTTTAAACTAAGTTGACGTGAAATTTCTCAAAAGTTGCTTTAACTTTTCAGGTTGTAACTATTTTTCATTGTCTACCATAATGGCATTGGGTACACTAAACCTGTAGAAAATGAAGCTCCAAATAAAGTTCTCCATGGATCGAGCCATTATGGTTGTGATAGGCTTGGCGTCAACCCATTTGGTTAAATAATCAAATGCTACAATAAAAATATTTGCTATGACATTGCCAAAGGCAAAGGTCCTAAAATGTCGATTCCTTATACACAGAAGGGCCAAGGAGTGAAGATCTATTTAAGTACTTCAGTTGGCTGTATTTTGACAAACTGTTGACACCTATAAGACCTTTTGACTAGGCTTATGGTGTCTTTCCTTATTATTAGCCAGAAAAAATCTTATTTCAAGGTTTTCTATGCTAGTGCCTTATCCCCCAAGTGATTTCCACACTCATTCATGGATTTCCCTTAAGACATACTCTACTTCGCCTAGATATAAGCACTTAAGCAAAAGGAAAGTAAAATATTTCTTGTACAAGATATCATTAATGATAGTATACTTAGTCGCTCTTTTTTTTCCATCTATTTCTTTAACAGTGGCACGTCATATGTGGGTCTGGTAGGAAGGCTATTATCAGGGTCATCTAATTGTCACTAGTCTCAGCGATTAATGTATCTGTCATTGCTTAGGGATTTAATACACTCGAGCAAAATTTTTCCCTGCTTGTAATCTCCAGGCTACTTGCCATCTTGGAAAGTGAGTTTGCTTTGCTGCTCCTTTCACGAGGATCTATTCAATAGTTATTTGTTCCAAGGATTTATAGTCTTAAGACTATATCATGGTACCTAACCATGAACTAATATTTGATCTCCTATTGTTTGTGGACCTAATTTGCTATCAGCTACGAGTTAATGTAAGCTTTTAGTTGGTTCGCTTAAGGTTTTCATTAATTCTATTCTTGCTAATAGTGCCTCATATTTTGTTGCATCATTTGAGGTGGTGAATGTCAACGTTCCACGTGCTCAGCCTTTACAAACTTCAGACGATCCAAAGGGCCAAAGCACACTCGACTTAAAAAATATTTTGATGTTTGACATGAAAGAGTAAAGGATCGTCAGATGAATCGCTCATCCGACTAGTCTTGGATGGCCACTGTGAAGTGGCCATAAACTTGGAGTCGTCATCAATCATTTTAAGTTAGGCATGATTAGATGCCTATTGAAAATAAGACCAGAGATTCGTTCTTTTGGGTTTGGGACTTGGTTATGTGTGGGAAAAGATTAGCACCCCCACGATGCTCAAAAATCGATACCATTTAACTACATCTTACTTAAATCTCGGTTTCCTTGGTTACATTTTTATCATTATTTAAATATACTTCCCTCTAATGCATGAAATTTTATAAAGATACAAGTTCGGGTTTTAATAAAAATTTTATCACCTATGTGCCTCAGAGAGGTGAAAACATAGAGGTTTTTGATGAAAATAATCTCCAGATAGGTTTTAAAAAAAATCAAATATTTCATGTCTAGCACTAGAGAGATACCGACATAAGATATCTTTTTATGATTCTAAAAATAATTTTTAAAGCATGAATGCTCGAGGTCTGTACAACAGAAAACGTATTAGTAAGATAGGAAAGAAAACAAAAAATAAATCCACACAAAATACATAAAAAAGAGGGATGATCAAAATGTATCTCATAATTATCTTCGACTATTGATGAATAACTGGGACGACAACATTGAGACTTAATCGGATTCGATGAAAATTTGAGGAAAAAAAGGTTTTGATGACTCAAGAGGGAGAAAAGTTTATATTTTTGAAGGAATATGAAGAGCAGGGTTAGTGTATCCTCTCAGAAGAGTGAGGTTAGAGTATCCCCAAAAATAAAAGTTTGATATTGGATTTCAAATAAAAAATGGGGTTAAAGTATCCTCTCAGAGTAGTGGGGTTGGAGTATCCTCGAAAAAGGAAATTTAATGTCATTTTGAGGTAAAAGCAGGATTGGAGTATCCCCTCAGAGTAATGTGGTGAGAGCATCCCCGAAAATAAAAATTCGATGTCGTTTTAAGGTAAAAGCGGGGCTGGAGTATCCCCTCAGAGTAATGGGGTTAGAGTATCCCCGAAAATAGAAATTTTTGATGTTATTAGGAAATGGTCATTTTTTTTATAGGGGATCTTTGAAAACTGAGAGGCAAATGTTTGGCTAAAATTTTCCTTTTTTGTTTAGCCTTGGTCCGAGTCTAAGGGGTTTTAGGTCATAAGAATGAGCCGAGCAGATCATGAGGTGTTCAAACACCTCAATAAAAGCATTTTGAAAATTGGGTTAGAAACAGAAGATAGCGTTGCTTCGTTTCTCTTTTTAAATTTATTTCAAGCTTGTCCGGAGGTCTTGAGGGGTAAATGAGGTGCCATTGGAAAGATAACTCGATAAGGAT
The DNA here is from genome assembly GCA_029448705.1 of Adansonia digitata. Taxonomy (NCBI): domain Eukaryota; kingdom Viridiplantae; phylum Streptophyta; class Magnoliopsida; order Malvales; family Malvaceae; genus Adansonia; species Adansonia digitata. Next base: position 11,464 of record JAQSVH010188883.1, on the reverse strand, counting down.
TAATGTAAAAATATTCCAAAAACCCTAGGAAGTCACTTTCGAGGCATAATTAATTTTTGAATTTCAACTTGACTCAACATTGACAGCATGTATAAGGTAAAGGTATGATGAACTTTGAAATATCATTTCGGATTCATTCGGAATTGTTAATATGCAAATAATAACTTTTTGAAAAGAGAATTTCATGAACTCTATGGGAGACAAATTCAAGGGATTCAAAAATGTTGTTTGCTAGGTTGAAACAACCTAAATAGTAAACTACTCATTGGATTTAAGGGTTCCAGACAGTGAAGATTTGAAAAATCATAACTATTTCATCCGAGATTATCTGAAGGTAAATGAGATATCCTTGGAAAGGTAATTTAAAACCCTTCAAGGGAAAAATACCAATACATCGGATAAATCATTTTTTATTTTTAAATAATCTTTCAAAACTAGACATTGAGTTGCTATAACAAAATAGGGAGGTGTTTGGTACTTTTGGTTTTTCATTGGATTGAGCTCAGGCCATGGACATTTGAACATCTATAACTAAGATGAGGGGTTGACATGGGTGTCACGAGTTTATTCCATAGCCTCAGAGTAGTTTGGGATGATGGAACAGCCCGTTGACCATGCCATTATGACGGTGTTTGGCTAATGACAAAGGATTCACATTTTTCAAATAAAAGACTTCGTTCCTTTTTTGAAAACCAGTGTTCTTATACTTATTCTTCCATGAATCCAGAACTAAATACTTGCTTTACCCCCAAGGTTGGAAAACCAGCTTCATAAAAATCTTAAGTCCATGTTATTCTTCATGAGTGGGAGATAGCATGTGCCTAACTTGGGGATTTATTTTTTTTAAATCGGATTTTTTAGCATTCAAACAAGCATTTCAACACAAAAAAAGTGCCACAAACATAATATAGAACATGGAAAACATATATGCACAAGCAAAGATGACATTTTTCGTAAAAAAGATAAAAATAATGCATGGAGATAATATATAGATGCATGAACTTGCTAAAAAAGGCATTTTTATTTCATGGAACCTATTAAGATGCTAGAAAATGTATGGGCTTACTTAGGACTTGAGATGAAGATATGGATGTGGAAGGAACATGGCAAGGTTACATAGACAGAAGCTGTTATGGTGACGAAAATGCAAAAGAGCATGCTTAGTTAACCAAACAGCATGAAGGCACCAAGAAGAACATCAAGATCCTAAACTACCACAACCAAAGCCACATAAAAAATGCATAAGAGTCCTAAGATGGCTATAAAAGCATAAAAAAGGTTTACTAAGATAATGTTAATGACAAAACAGAAACTACAAAGATAAAGGTAGAAGGGCTATAGCAAAAAACTTGAACTCCCTTTGTCTCAAAGTAGTGACTATATGCTTAATTTCTTCCTTCTCCTTGCTATTACTTAGCAAGAAAAGGACGAAAAGAGGTAGCTTTTTGGTGGTATGGTTGATAGTGAGGCTTTTTAAAGATCAAAATGTGTGGAAAGTTAGGTTCTTGAAGGTTTTCCAGTGGTGATTTAGGGTAGTTACGGGAGTAGAGTATCAATGAAACAATGTTTTTAGAAGTGTTTTTGGGGCTGAGAATGGTTGGAGGAATTGTGGGGTTGGGTGAAGAGTTTTTTGGGATTGCTAGAGAGTTTTTTTGATAGCTGGGAGAGTTTTTTTTATAGCTGGGAGCCTTTTTTCTGAGATAGTTATGTCCCTCTTTATTTTCATGATCAGCCAATAGCTTTAAGAGACAAGCCAAGGGCATTGTTGGGTTTTTTTCTCTGCCCAAGGAGACATCCAGGTAACATGCTCAGTCTATCTCCCCATTGCTATTATTTTGCCATACTGAGAAAGAAATCAGAAAGGCTACTATAGCCTCCTAACTGCTGATGTGCCTGCTACCCTTTTTACCACCATATCTCTTCTGAAAGTGACCTTTGGCATTGGTTGCTTGCCTAAACTTGTTTCAATTTGGTCTGCCTAAAGCCAAGGTTTGTAATGCTTTATGATGGTTTTTTGATGCTAAAAACATGTTTGAATCAGATTTTCAATGGTTGAAAAATGGTCCGAGTAAGACAAAATGCCTTACTATATCGATATAAAGCATGTTGTTTCGATACACAAGGCAATTTTTTTCCTGAGTATCGATACAAAGAGGTGTGTATCGATACTAAAAACAAAAATTATTTCCATTCTTGAGACTTTAAAGCCCTGTATCCATACTCCATGGACTTGTATCGATACTCATGCTTGTGTATCAATACATTTTGCCAAAAATCACAACTTTAGCTACTGTTAAGACTTGTATCGATACAATCATGCTAGGTATCGACACCACACCTTAGGTATCAATACTAAACCCTCATGTATCAATACAACATATAGAAATTCAAAAATTTGGTAACGTGAAAGCCTTGTGACAGTGTTTAAACACCTATATGAGCTGCACAAAAATAGATGAAAATTGGCTCGCATACTTACCTGAATGGCTCCAATGACACCATGAAAATAACTTTTAATGCCTCGTTTTTGCATTTTTCTTTAAAGCGGTACATAGGCATTTTAAACTTTCCTTAAAAAACTTTATCGCTAGGTGACGATCATTTGCCAGCTTTATTTCTATTTTTTTATTTTGTTATCTTTTATCTAACTCCTAAGATACCAAAAACTGGACTAAACAAAATGAGGTGTCTATAGTGAATTAAAAAAACATATAGTAATGATATTTTTTCTTTAAGGTCTATTAACAATATGCTAGCTCTAAACACCTCTTTCTTGGATGGCCTATCCACATAGAGAGTTTATATCTTGTTGTTATCATTTTGAACATTTTGCTGAGTCTATTATTTAGAAGATTGTAGGTTAGCACTAACTTCATCAAGGTTGGAATCCTTCATGGTGGCTTCTTATACCAGCATTGCTATTTTAATTGAGCTTGTCAATGAGTATTCTACAATGAAGTCAGCTAATGCTTGGGTTTTGATCACCTTTCTAGAGTTATAGGTTAGTCCAAACTCACTGAATCTTGTACTTTATCTGATCACTTGTCTTATCGAGTTAACTTTTTACAACACATCCTTTGAAGGTTAATCCAGGAGCACCCCAATGAGGTGAGCTTAGAAATATTTGCCTTAATTTTTTAGTGACTATAGCAAGGTATATACTAATTTCTTGACTTTGGTATAATTGGTTTCCCCAACTTAGAGTGCTTTGCAGACATAATAGACATGTAGCTATATCTTGTCATCTTCTTTAACTATGACAACTATAATTATTTCATGAATTACTTGTAGATAAAGAAATAATTGCTCGCTATTCTTCGAGTTTGCTAGTGATGGTGGTGAGTAAAGGTGCTCTTTTACTTGATCAAATGCTTGTTGGCACTTATTTGTCCACTTATATCTAATGGCTCTTCTAAGTAGTTTGAAAAAAGGTAAACATTTAGCAATTGATTTTAAAATGAAACATTTACCTATCAAATTTTCAATATTTCTGTTGTAGTGGTTTCAACTTGGGACAACATTTAAAGAGTGCATGATAACACTTAATTCATGCTTTTCATGCCAGCAGTTGCCCAAGTGAACATGTCAACGTTGTTACATAGGAAAAGCAATAATTTTTTTTAATTTGTCACTCTAAGAAGGCTCCAATCATTGTGGTTAAGTCTAAGTTTAGGAGATGTAGAAGTACTATTGTTGTTTCCTTGGCAGGCTAAGGTTTAGGGTTGTATAAGTCACTCTTGACATCTAGATTTTCGAGTCATATGAAGTCCAGATTTATTAGCATGATTACATTCATGACATGGCCTTTCTAAAAGCTAGTTCTATTTGTCGCTTCCATTATGTCATCTTTTTGTAGTCAGTTCAATGAATGTGAGGTGACGCTGTCGTGCCATTATTTGGTTGGCCTTAAGGTATCTAACTTTTAGTCAGCGTAGGAAACTTTATCGTGAGGCAATAAATTGCTATAATCAATTTTGCCATTTTCATCATTGGTCTTCCTAAGACTACATTAAATATTAATGGTTGATCAACAACCAAGAAATTTGCCATTAGAATGAGTGTGTGTGTTCGCCTTCTCTAAGTGTTACTAGAAGGGCTATAGTCCCTTAACTAATATCGGTTGATTATCAAAACCGTAGACATGAAGGGATAATGTAAGGTCATCCGCACAATATCCTATTTTTGGAAGGCATCCTACTACAAAATTTTCATGGCACCACTATTGTCAATCAGAATTCGATCTACATGATAATAACTTACAAAAGCTAAAATGATTATTGGGTTGTATCTATTTTTGGCAACCAACTAGTTAAAAGTTACTTCCTAATCATTTTGTTTTGCCCTTTTGGAATAAGTATCAATCACCATGACTGATCTAAGGTGCAATTTTCTTTTGGACTTACTGTTTGCCTAAGCCTTCTTAGACCCCATAATGATATTTATGGTATCTATGACTGGATGCTTTCCTATCGCTTTGTCATTTCTGTCACCGATTGTGAAATACTTGCACTGAAACCATGGTTTTTAACAGAATGTCTTATTTCCCTTTTCTATATTCGGGTTTCAATAGCATTCTTGAGGTTGATACACTATTTTATGACATGTCCAATGTTATCATGGAATTCACAGTGTTTTCTAAAGTTTTTACGGCCTTTTTCCCTTCAATGGTGATGGTCATTTAAACAAACCATCTATCATAATAGCATGTAAGATTTGCATTCAATTGGCATTAAGTGGAGTGTAAATGTCATACTTACTATAAGATGATGTCTAGTCACACTTCCTATTGGCTTAGCTCTAGTTCAACAACTGGTTAGGTTTGTTATGCAAGCAATTATCTATACTCCTCTTTTGACTGCAATGATTTGGTTTCCTTATTGGTTGCCCAAAGTGATCTATTCTTTGATCCCAATATAATCTTTTAAACTTACAATTAACGATTTCCATGTTCTCAGCATCTGTGTATTTTTTATCCATTTTCTTAGAGTTAATACAACTTTATTGGTTAGACATCAGTGAAGGCATACTTTAGATACTTATGATGAATACTTGAAATAAAAGCTTGGATGGCCTCATCATTTAGGCTGCTAACTGCCAATGTAACTGTGTTAAAATGCTTAACGTACTCTTGAATGGTTTTTTTTTTGGGTTTTGTTTCACAATTATTAAGATAGCTACTATACGACAACTTCCAAAATGGGTTAAAAATTGCCTATACCACCACATTCGCATTGGTCATCAAAAAGTAGTAGGGAAAACCTGACACTAGACTACATCTAAAACATTATGAAAAGCTCTAAAATAGTTCAAGTGGTTAACGGGGTCAATTGTGCCATCATATGCATCAGGCGGGAGTTTTATTTTCTTTCGGACTAGTACTTAGTGGATCACGAAGGATAAAAGATTATGCTCATCATTGATCCACTCACAATTGTCCTTTATAGGGTTGCTTTAAGCTTTTGATTTCTCACTTAAGTGGAGCCACTTGATCTACTAGGTTTGGATCTCGTGTTGGATAGATATGTTTGTCTATCTCGGTGCGTGGCCTTCTTTGATATTTATCTAGACTAAAATAGAACCTTCTTTGGGCTTCCAGTATTTTGGCATAGAGGTGCCATTTTTTGGCGATTTACTTGGTTTTGGCATTCAGCTTGTGCCTATATCAATTGCTTATTATTGTATGGTGGCTTGCAAGCAGCTATATGGTTCTTATTGCTTAGATTCGAGCAATATAATGTGCATGGTAATTGGGCTGTGGCATGGTTGGTGCACAGGCTTGTGATAACAAAGGTATCATAAGGTTCGTGCCCATCTGGTTGAAAAAGTCTATAGTATCTAATATTTACGAGTTCATATTTTCAACTGCTGGTTGTTATGTTTGGATAGTTGTAGTGGATTGAGTCATATTAGCTAGGGTTGATGGGCTTCCTAGAGTAGCGTTAGTTACCACGTTTAAGTCTGGGACCACATGCTTTTGGTAAGGTAGATGGTGGTGGTAAGTCTAGGTGTTTAAAGGTATGAATAGAATATATATGGCTATGTAGGTAGTATAGGACATGTCGTCATGGTTAAAAGATCAAACATAACATCATTATGGAATCAGGTGTTGTAATGCCAGGCAGTTGCCCTATGGGTGCTAAGTTGGTGCCAAATATAGCTGGGATAGTAGGAACAAAAGCACTTGACTGAAAAGCCATAGTGATAGGTTGTTTTTATAAAGTAAAAAATTATGGGGAACTGGTTTTTTGGAGTCTTTCCCACAAACAGAGCCAATTGTTGATGCAAAAATCTAGATTGATGAGTCAAAGGTGTCTAGTCACTTTTCCAAGAAGGATCTGCAAGACAATATAGGTTAAAAGATGCCAGAGTTTATACTCCAGAGCATAAGATAATCAAACAGTCAAGTATGCTATTATCTTAAGTTTAGGGTTTAGAGAGAAATATATTAACTTAGATAATTTTCTTGTATGACCTAAGGTTTTCTATCTTAAGATTAACTTACTTTCATATAAGTTTTGAATAGATAATCAATCTAGGCCTATAGATGTAAGCCACTATATAGGTACAACACCTAAACAACCTAAGGAGAATTCTGAAAAAAAAAAAAGAAATGGAATGATAATTATTAGAAAATAATAAATTGAGAAAAATAATTTCAAAGAAGGAAACAGTAATTACTAAAATTATTAATAAGTAGACTATGATTATCTTTTTACCACTGATTCCATTCTTTTCTCTGTTATTGCTCTTCTCTGCATTCTTAATGGGAAAGTCGATTCCTTTGGTGGGAACTGACTCTCCCCATATATATAAACTATATATATAAATTATATATACAAATTATATATATTAAAAGTAGTATTTATAAATAATAAAATATTAAAAATAATTTTTATTAAATCTTAAGTTACTATTTAAAAAGAATAAAAATAAATATATATTTTATAT
>JAQSVH010188862.1:0-18122 GCA_029448705.1 Adansonia digitata | reverse complement strand
ATAAAACACATTCAAATAAGTTAAACTAAGCACAAAAACATTTCCAAAGCTATAAAACACATTCAAATAAGTTAAACTAAGCATTATTAAACATTCCCAAAGCTACCTACATGGTTTGGCCTAGGTTGTATGGCCATAGAAAAAAATTTACAATTTTTGCAGTTTAGTCCTCATAAGTTCTATAATTACAAAATGAGCTAAATAAAATAAAAACATCGCAAAATCAACAAAATTAGTTCAGCCAAACTTAGAATCAACCTTTTAAAGTCTTCAAAATTTTAGAAAAATTATTTTTATGTCCCTAAAAGTTTTAAACTTTATAAAACAATCCTAAATATCAAGAAAAATAAAAAATAAATTGAATACAAATCTATAAATCATTTAGCTAGCATAATATTGCAACCAAAAGCAATATTTTTAATCACATATTTGCTTCAATATCAAGATATCTACATGTCATAATTTTTACCAAGCATAAAAATATATAAACATGAATTCATAAAAATAACAATATACATATCAATAAACACAAATAATCTCAAAGAAAATAAAACTATTTCTAATAAAAATTAACTAAAACAACTAAAATAAAAAAAATCAATTATGGCCATCATACTTGGTCTTTCAACAAGAATCAAATTTCATGAGCGCAAGTATTCATTTGACTCAATAATAAGAGGAATCAAACAAGAAATGAACAAAAATTAAGAATTTTGCAAGAAATTTACCTTAGAAAAGCTTGAAAATCTAGGTAATTTAGTGTTCTTTTTCTTTGTATTTTCTTCCTATTGCCTAAAGACTTGAAATGAAGAAAACCACTACTTATTTATATGGGATGAAGGTTGGCTAAGCATGGATAGAAAGCCCTTTATCGTAGCTTTCTTGGAGATTTCTAGGAATTTACCTTTTTTCTTTTTTATTTAATATTTATTTCATATTATTACTTTAATTTGATTTTTTTTGAATTTATTTGATTCAAATTAATTATGCTTGCCTTTTAGTGAGTTATGTCATCCATGACATCATCAAGGTCTAGATAATTTTGAAAGATATTTATATATTATGTAAAATTACACCATAAAAATTATTTAGAAGAACTAAACTATAAAAATAAAAAATATGTATTTGAGATAAAATTTCATATAATCAATTTAATATAATCTAATAATAAAAATAATTTTTAATTTATAGAAAAATGTTAAAAATAACAAACTCATAAAATTTTATGAAAAATCCTTTTCTAGAAAATTTCTTATATGTAAAAAGTGCAAAACTCATAAAAAAATTGAAATTTTCAAAACTGATTTAATATGTTTTAAATAATAATATTTGAATAATTTTAAAAATTATAAATTTAGAGAAATCTTCTCAAAAAAATTTACGAAGTAAAAAACTCCAATTCTAAAAACGTAAAAAATTTTAAAAAAATGCAAAACACATAAAATAAATTGAAATATGAATTTAAAATGATATTTAAAGAATTTTAAAAATTATAAATCAAGATAAATCCTCTAAAAAAATTTACGAAGTAGAAAACTCTGTATTTTGAAAATGAGAAAAATTTAAAAGAAAATGCAAAACTTATAAAATAAAATAAATTTTGAAAAACCAATTTAATGGTGATTAAATGAAAATATTTAAAGAATTTTAAATTTAAAACTCGAGAAAATTCCATCAAAATTTTTATAGATAAAGGAAAATTTGTATTCTAGAATAGCGAAAATTTCCAAAAAATACATTGAAACTTATATAAAATGAATTAAATAAAATATTTTATTCAAAAGATTAATTTTCAAAATGGCGAAGATGAAAATTTGAAATTCAAAATAATTTTATCAAAAAAAATTTCATGATACTCGTGGTATCAAAAAAAATTTAAAATAAATTACTAAAATGGGCAACTTAACACCTTGTGGTGTAAAATGCCAATTGGATTTTACCTTGAATATTTTTTATTTTTTGTAGTACGTATAGACATAAATACCACATTAGTATTAGTAAAAATATACGATAGTAAATTTCCCAAATTTCACAAAAAGTTCTCGAAAAATTCCTAAAATTAGAAATTTTGACCATGGTATCATCCACAGATATATATTTTCAAAATTTTGACAAGAGAATATAAAAAATAATTTTTTTCTTAAATATTCACCTTGTATATCCAAAATTAGGGATGAAAATATGACTTTTTCTATCACATTAACCTACAACCATTTAAATATGAATAAAAGGTTTTGAGAATGTCTGGTTTTATCTGTAAAAGTTGTTTCAAGTGAGGGTGGTCATTAAGTTCTTAATCTCTGATATTCAGGATTATCGGAAAAGAAGCCCAAATGAAATTAGGTGTCTAGAGATAGGACTTGCAGAGATGTTGTAGGGACCATCACCATCCTGCTTGAATTTGGCCCGTGCAACTATAAAATAGACTTCCATGTGATGGACATTGCTTTATCGTATAATTACCTACTAGGAAGGCTATGGATTCGCTTTGTGGGAATGGTACTATCATCATTGCACCAAAAACTGAAATTTATCATTGAGAATGATGTTATCAACATAGGGGGGAAATTATCACTATTACTTCTACTAATGCCTTGTATATTAAGCTTGAAGAGGATGTCTTAGAATCATCTTTTCAGTCATTTGAGTTCACCAATGCCACTTATGTCAAAGAAGGCTTGGCAATCATTTAGCCTTATCTATCAAACAACATTTATTGAGCCTAAAGTTAATCATCGACAAAGGTGCTCGGGCTAGAAAAAGAATTAAAAGAAATCTCCTAGGTATTGTCAAAGCTCTAAAGGTCATTAAAGAGATAGGCAAGAAAGGTTTAAGGTTCGAGCTTACTACACATCAGAAAAGAAAGCAAGCTTAAAAGAATTGTGAGAAGAAGATGGCGGGTCTATTAGGATAAGACTTGAGAGGCATGAGCTGATGTTATTTCCACCATTTCTAGAAAATTTCTATCTAGGAGGACGTGTGACTATTAACAATGATAATGTTGCACTCATACTGAATAAGACATTTAGGGATTTCTCCATCAATGCGATCAATAAGATAAAGACATTAGCAATAGACTGAGAGACTAGTTTATGCCCTCTAAGATTTACTTTAAATGTTTGCACAAAAATTGAGATTCTTAAACTATTCAAGTCTGTTTCAAACTAATGCTATGAACTAAACCTGCCTACTTTTGCTTAAGAGCATTGTAGGATCTTTTGTATAGGCATCATTTTTGTTAAGTATTATCAATGAAAATGACTAAGCATTATGCATTTCATTTTTTTGTGTCCCTTATCATATTTCTTGCCAACTCTTAGACCTTTTTATAAATATTTTTCCACGTATATTATTTTTTTCCATATTTTCAACTACTTAGATAAAAGTGACATTAATATTTACACTAAGATTCTGGAAATTGATTTTGAGCAACTGATTTGCACTGGTGAGGTTGAGTCTAAAGAGGATTCTATTTTCATATTTCCATATTTGCTAAGGCTAACTGAATAGGAAGAAAAACATTTTACCTCATGAAAAAACCATTGAAACCATAAACCTAGGAACAAAGGTAGATCAAAAGGAAGTTAAGATCAGAACCTTCATAAACCCATCAACCCAAAAGGAATTAATAAAACTTTTCTAAGAATTTCAGGACATGTTTGCCTAGTCCTACCAAGACATGCCCAGATTGGACACCAACATTATGGTCTACAAACTTTCCTTCTAACCTGAATGCAAACCTATGTAACAAAAAACTTAGGAGAATGAAACCGGAGATGTTTCTAAAAATGAAAGAAAAAAATGAAGAAGCAATTTGAGGTAAGATTTCTTGAAGTAGCCAAATACCTAGAATGGGTAACCAATACAATCCTGATCGCTAAAAAGGATGGTAAGGTGAGAATATATGTAGATTATAGAGATTTAAATTGGGCAAGCCCAAAATACAATTCCCTTTACCTCCTATTGATACTTTAGTAGATAATACAACAAAAAATTCCCTATTTTCCTTTATAGATGGATTCTCTAAATTAAAAAAAAAATTCGAGGACATGGAGAAAACCACTTTCGTGACCATGTGGGGCACTTTCTATTACAAGTTATGCTTTTAAACTCAAAAATGTCGAGGCAACCTTTCAGAGAGCAATGGTGATACAATTCTATGACCTCATATGTAAGAGGATAAAAGTCTGCATTAATGATATGATTACCAAATTGCTAAAGGAAAGTAAATATGTCACCAATCTTCAAAAACTCTTCAAATAACTATGCAAATACTAGCTCAACTAAATCTCACTAAGTGCACCTTCAGTAAACTATTAGGCTTCATCATGAATGAACAAGGGATGGAGGTCGACCTAATAAAGTCAAGGCCATTTAGAACCTTCTTTTACCTCACACATAAAAAGAATTAAGGAGTTTTCTAGGGGAGACTAAAGTATATAGCCAAATTTATATCTCAACTAACTAATAAATGTGATCCAACCTTTTAAGTACTTTGAAAGCAGTATCCTAGGGAATAAAAGAAAGAATGATAATAAGCCATTGATAAAGTTATACATTACCTCTCAAACCCAATAGTACTTGTACCACCAGTGCTTAGGCAGCCTTTAATATTGTATTTATCAAATTTTAATAAGTCTATAGGCTGTGTATTGGGTCAACATGATGAGTTCGACCAGAAAAAAAAAAGAAACCTATTTATTATTTGAGCTAAAAGCTCATAAAATGTGAGAACAACTACTTAACAATTGAGAAACTATGTTACACTTTTGTTTGGATAGCTTGGAGGCTAAGATAATACTTGCTATACCACACTACATAGCTAATCGCCAAACATGACCATATCAAACACCTGTGCAAGGCCTTTGCCTTATCAGAAAGATTAGCCAGGTGGCAAGTCTTACTTTTTGAATACGGCATCATATACGCAAACCAAAAAGCCATCAAAGGCAATGAATAGTTAACTTCTTGGTGAGTCGAGTGGTAAATAACTATTAGTTTTTGGATTTTTGATTCCTAGATGAATATCTAATATGTATATTTGGAGCAAAAAATACTCTTAATTGCAACCAATCTTAGAAAATGTACTTTGATGGAGCTTCAAATGTATTGGGGCATGGAATCAAGGTAATTTTATTTCACTTGATGGAAACTACCACCTCTTCACTACCAAACTGAACTTTAATTGCACTAATAATATAGCCGAATATGAAGCCTGCATCATGGGACTCCAAGCTGCCATCAAAAGGGGTATAGCTCTACAAGAGTTTGGGGATTCAACCTTAGCAATCTGTTAGCTATAAGCAAATTGAGAAACTTAGGATGCCAAGTTAGTCCACTACAGGAAGCTAATCTTTGAGCTGAACAAGATTCTGATGAAATTAGCTTCTAATATTTGCTTTAGGAAGAAAACCAAATGGTTGATGCTCTAGCAACCTTAACTTCTATGTCCAAAGTAAATTGAGAGTCAAAGGTCACACCTATTTACATGAGCATCATGAAGCTCCAGCCTATTGCCATAGCATAGAGGAAAAAATGATGGGCTACCATGGTACCATGATATTCTCCTATACATCAGAGATCAATAATACCCCCAAATGTGCTACTAAAACTAACAAGAGAACCATCTAAAAAGCTTTGTTTGGATAATAGAAGTTTATAAAAAAAAAGACTAGGATTAAGTACTGCTCTGATGCATGGATGCCTCTGAAGCTAAAAGAATTCTCGAGGAAGTGCATGAAAGAATCTATAGTACGCAAGCTAATGGACACCGAATGCTAAAAAAAGTAATGTAATCAGATTATTATTGGTTAACCATTGAAAGGGATTGCATTGGCCATGCTCAAAAATGCCATAAATGCCAAATCTACGCAGAAAAATCCATGTCTTGCCATCACCTTTATATATTATGACAGCCTCATGGGCTTTTTTATGTAAGCCATGGACATGATCAGACCAATCACACTTAAGGCTTCTAACAGATGCTGTTTCATCCTGGATGCTAACGATTATTTTAGTAAGTGGGTGGAAGTGGTTTTATATGCTAATCTTACCAAATCTGTTTTGTGCAAATTATAAAATGAGACATCAATTGTAGATACAAACTTCCCAAGTAGATTATTACAAACAATGCATAAACCTAAAAAAACAAAATAATGTAAGTAGTCAACTCTCATTTTAAAATCCAAGATCATAATTTTGTCCCATACTATGAGAAAGTGAATAAGGCAATTGAAGCAATCAACAAGAATATTAAGAAGATAGTTGAAAAATAGCTGAAACATAAAAAGATTAACACGAAAAGTTACCTTTTACACTACACATCTACTGCACAATTGTTTAAACTTTTATAGGTTCTACCTTGTTTTCCCTAGTCTACAACATGAAGGTTGTTCTACTTATCAAGGTTAAAATCCCTTTGCTTAGAGTCTTGATGGAATTTTAACTGGAAGAAGTAGAATAGGTCAGGGATCAACATGAGTAATTAATCTCATTAAAGAGAAGAGGATGAAAGTTATTTGTTATAGGCAAATATACCAAAAGTGTATGATAAAAGCCCATAACAAAAGGTTTACCCTTGTCATTTTTAAGAATGTGACTTAGTGCTCAAACAAATCCTCTCAATCTATAAAGATACTCGAGGAAAATAGACTCCACACTGAGAAAGGCCATTTGGTGAAATGCATGTTTTCTCGAGAAGCCGTAATTTTAACTGAGATGGATGACAGAGACTTGCCCAACCTTATCATTTCTGATTTCGTCAAGAAATACTATGCTTGACAAAGAAAAAAAAAACCTCGGATGAAAGCATAAGAAGACGACTAGGAAAATAAACCAGTTTAATTTGAAAACTTGAAATGGCAGCTTAAGTGTCCAAACTATTTTTTATCGAAAACTAATTAAGCCAAACTATCATTGGCCTAAACTAACACCAATTTAACTTAAACTCACAACATGAGCAAAATACCAAATCATGACCTAATCCTTTTACCCAACTCAATATACTTTATTGAGCTTTATTTTCACCCCAAATCAAAGGAAGAAGGAAACACCCATTTAAGCCTGGGTAACCATCATATCATAGGAAAATTTGAAGAGCATTTTCAGGTTTGATTGACACTAGAAGGATTGCCTACTTAAGAAAGGTCTCTGAAAGCACTCATTGGATGATTCATGTCATTAACATCAAGGGCTCAGTTGTCTAAAAAATTATTCTTAACTCCCTTATGTCTCTAAATATTTCATGATCATGGAATTTGTCATAATTTGTACCATTTTTCTTTTCAATGAAATACAATTACTTGATTTCTCTTTCAATTTCTTTTTGTAACACTTATATTCCATGTTCATCATGTTCATCATTTAATTGATAATACTTTATAAATGAACAAAACTGATAATAAGATTTCCTAGCATTACTTCAAATGCAAATTTTGCAAGGGCTTTGTTTCATTTTTAAAGATTGAGAATGAACCTTAGAACCACAGTTGGTCTTACCTTTAAACCTTTCTACCTTGAAAACATGTTTAAAACCTTCTCCTCAGAAAGCCATAGCCAAAAGATATAGAAATTCCATTTTAACTTTTTTATCAACACACTTAAAACTCAAAGCAGTCTACCCAAACTACTAAAAGCCACCTTTTGAAAAATTGATAGGATAGATCTACCAAACCTGCTAGTAAACTAAACAAATGAGTCTTTAAATGCGAGCTAGTCAAGCTCATAACCTTTCTTTCATAATCACAAGTCTTTTATACCTTCTTAGAAATGACCTTAACATTCAAAGCTTGTGAAAATTTAGACCAAGGCTAGTGAACCCTAGGTACAAGGTCACTCGATTAAAACTTGAGTAAACAACTAAAAGGGCTTTAATCGATTATTGGATTAGGCTTCCAGAATAATCACGTTTGCATAATTTTAACAAGCATTTGCATCCTTACACACCAATTATGCAACGAATGACACTTTTCAAGTATAAACTCTCGACCCTAAAAGTCAAACAACTAAAAACCTTAGGTACAGTTTCTCAGTTTCCATAAAACCTAAAGGGGCTCCGGGTAAGAATTCTTCACCTCGCAATTTTCCAATTAAAAAATCATCCAAGTAAGATATCTACATTCATAAGTCCATAAAAAGTTAGATGCTTTTTCCCTTTATTGCACAAAGTATTGGATGCCTTTTTCCTTTAGTCCAAAAAGATGTTGGTGCCTTTTTCCTTTAGTCCATAAAAAGGTAGATGTTTTTTTCCTTTAGTCCATAAAAAGGTAGATACTTTTTTCCTTTAGTCCATAAAAAGGCGGATACCATTTTCTTTTTGTCTACAAAGAGCTTGACCACTTTTTCCTTTAGTCTACAAAGAGCAGGACACATTTTCTTTTCAGTCTATAAAAAGCAAGATGCATTTTCCCTTTAGTCCATAAAAAGTTAGATGACTTTTTCTTTTAGTCCATGTTGAGTTGGGTTCCTTTTCCCTTATCCACAAAGAGCTGAACATCTTTTTCTTTTAGTCTATAAAAAGCTAGATGCCTTTTCCCTTTAGTTTACAAAGAGCTGGACACCCTTTTCATTTAGTCCATAAAGAGTTGGATGCTTTTTTTCTTTAGTTTACAAAAAGCTAGTTGCATTTTCCTTATTAGTCCATAAAGAGTTGGACACTTATCGAGTTTATCTATAAAAACTAGGCACTAGTCAAGTTTATCTGCAAAGAGTCAAGCACCAGTAGATCTATCCATTAAGAGCTAGGCACCTATCAACTCTATCTACAAAGAGTTGGGCATTAATCGATCTATCCACAAAAAGCTAGGCACCAGTCGAATGTGCTTCTAAAGAGCTGGGCACTAGTAAAGTTAGTCCATAATGTGTTGGACACCAATCAAGTCTATCCATAAACAGCTAGGCACCAATTGAGTCTACCCACAAATAGTGGGGCACTAATCAAGTCTGTCAATAAAAAGCTAGATGCTAGTCGATTTTATCCGTAAAGAGTCGAACACCTAATAGAGTTTGTCCACAAAGAGCTTAACACCCATTAAGTCAAAGCCTACATTAGCTAACACATGCCTAGAAGGATTAAATTTTATATAACTCAAAAGCCCAGTAGAGAGCTTAAACCCTACAAAAGCTCATTTGAACTTATATAAGATCATTACTAGTATATTCCACCAATCATAGCGAAGTGTTAACTACGTCTTATTTTTGCAAGCATTTAAGAAACTTTATTTTATCCCATAGAAAATGGTGTCTATTTATCTTTACCCATCCCTGATACTCAGCAATGACCAAAAAGGGATAGTTGTAAATGCTCTATTTTGTCTGAGCCAATATACAAGGCATTAGAGGTCATTGTTTAAGGTATCATCAGAATCATTTAGACGAGCATAGGTTTGTTTCTTATCATCTCTGGCTTAGGTAAGAGGTTTCGAAAGTCTGAGGTATGTAAATTTCATAATTTTACAAGAATGTATTGATACATAGCCTTTGTGTATCGATACAGAGCCTTTACATCATTAAAATTCAAAATTTCATTAGTTTTAACGATACAAATGAGGCTTGTATCGATACATTTGCTTGATGTATTGATCCATTGGTCAAATGTATCAATCCAAGGCTCGACATTAGCTAAAATTAGAGGTGGCAAAATGAACCCGAACCCAAAACCCATTAAAAAATTTGAACCCGAACCTAAACTAAACTCAATTTGACCAAAAATTCAACTGTACAAACCCAAAATTACTCAGCTTGAAATGGCTCGAACCTGAAGGAACTAAACTAAACTTGAGCCTGACCTAAACTTGAACCTGAATTTAATACTAAAAATAAATATGAAAAAATTATTAATTAAATAAATTTTTATAAATAAAAACTTTAATTATGAATTTTATTTTAATATTATTTTAATAATTTAATTAAATATTAAAAACTTAATTTATATTTTAAATATGATTAAACTTGCCTATGGGTTGGACTGTGTCACAGCTTAATTTTTTTATAATCCTAAGCCTAAGCCCTTATTTAACATGCCTAGACCCACCTATTTAAGCCTAAGTTACTATTCATCAATCAAGGAATATTTTTTATTAATATTTATATGTCTTATAATTAAATTTAAATAAAATATATTAATTTAAATCACTGTTCTAAGCCAGGTCAGGTTAGTGTAAAACAAAAATATGAAAACTTAGGCACAGGCCTAATTAGGCCTGATAGGTAGCCCGACCCTTGAGCAAGTATATATATGATAAAATTATTAATTTATCAAAAGTAAATCATATCATGAGCTTTGAAAACATTGTCAACAAAATATATCATCCATTTATCATATTTTTTAAATTTAACTAGTTAAACTCATTAAATATCGATACTTTATGTATGTTAGTAGTAAAATTTTATATATTTCTTTGAATATTATTCTTATTTTATAATTATTACTGTTGTTATTATTATTATTTCAAGTAATGGTAATTAGAATCTGATAATAGTATAACAAAGTAATAAGATAAATTAAAAAATATGAAAGCCATAATAGATAATAGTATATCAAAAATTAATTAAATATTAAATATTAATACCATATATAATTTAATTAAATATTAAAAGATTAATTTATATTTTATATATGATTAAACCTACTTATGGGTTGAGCTGAGCTGAGCTGCTGCCTGAATTTTTTCAAAATCTTGGGCCTAAGCTCTTATTTAATGTGCCTAGACCTGCCTATTTAAGCCAAAATTACTATTCATCAGACTAAACAATATTTTTTATTATTTAAATAAAATATACATTATTTTAGTTTAAAATCACTGTTTTGACTAGGCCGGGCTAGTCTAAAACAAAACCATGTGAACCCAAGCCCAGGCCCAATTGAGTTAGGTAGGTAGCTCAACCTTTGAGCAGGTCTATATATGATAAAATAATAATTTATAAAAAGGTAAATCATATCATGAGCTTTGAAAATATTGTCGAGTATATTATCCATTTATCACTTTTTTTTTAAATTTAATTAGTTAAACTCATTAACAATTGAAAGTTTATATATGTTAGTAGTAAAATTTTGAATACTTCTTTAAATGCTTTTTCTTATTTTATTATTATTATTTCAAGTAATGATAATTAGAGTCTGATAATAGTATAACAAAATAATAAGATAAATTAAAAAATATGAAAGCCATAATAGATAATATCATATAAAAATAAATCAAATATTAAATATTAGTACCATATTTAATTGAATTAAATATTAAAAATTTAATTTATATTTTATATGTGATTATATCTGGTCATGGGTTGGGCTAGGCCGTGGCCTAAAAATTTTTAAAATATTAAGCCCAGGCCCTTATTTAATGTGCATAGACTTGCCTGTTCAATCTAAAATTACTGTTCATCACATTAAAATTTTTTTTATTAATATTCATATATTTTATAATTAAATTCAAATAAAATATATGTTATTTTAATTTAAAATCATTGATCTAAGTCGAGTCATGCTAGTTTGAAACCAAAATATGAGAACCCGAGCTAAGGCTTAATTAGGCCAAGTGGGTAGCTTGATTCTTGAGCAGGTCTACATATAATAAAATAATAATGTATCAAAAAGTTAATCATATCATGAGCTTTGAAAGCATTGTCAATAAAGTATATCATCCATTTATCACTTTTTTTAATTTAATTAGTTAAACACATTAGATATTGAGAGTTTATGCATGTTAATAGTAAAATTTTAAATACTTTTATTATTATTATTATTTTAAATAATAATAATTAGATTCTGATAATAGCATAACAAAGTAATAAGATAAATTAAAAAAAATATGAAAGCCATAATAGATAATACCATGTCAAAAATGAAAAAAAAATCACATGTTCGACTAGCAACTAGACCTACTCATAGGCTAAACAGCTTACCCAGCATAATAGGCCTAGCAAGATCAGGCCCAGGTCTTAGATTTTAAGTTTCAAGCATGCTTAACTCAAAACAATGTTTTTTCAAATAAATAATGTATTTTATTTAAATTTAATTATAAAATATGTAAATATTGATCTAAAAATAACTTTTTAATATTATGAACTATGATTTGTAATTAAATGGGTCAGCCAGGCCATATTTGGCCCTAAGTTTAGTGTTCAAAATTTTTTAGGGCCACGGTTAGGCGTATAAAATAGAACTAAGATTTTTTTGGGCCAAATTAGGCTAATTTCAGACCTAGGCTTAGAATTCAAAATTACATAAAAGTGATTACATTTAACATAAAATAAAAAATGACAAAATATACTCGAACCTGAACTCGACTTAACCTGTGCTCGAACCCGAATAGGCTCAAACCCAAATAGACCCAAACCTAAATAGACTTGAACTTAAATAGGCTCGAACTTGAATAGACTTGAACTCAAATTGGCCTAAACCTAAATAGGTTCAAACCCAAAAAAACCCAAACTCGAATAGACCCAAACCTGAATCATTAGTATTTCATATTATTATCGAATCTTTTAGGGTATCAAGATACTTATATGTCGAAGGAACACTCTAAGGGCATTTTAGTAATTTATCTTAGAATCAAGTCTTTTATGATCACCAAGATACTTCTATGTCAAAGGTGCATAATAAAGATAGGTTTTTATTTTCATAAAGTTATCAAGTCCTTTAGGGTTATCGGGATACTTTAACGTCGAAGGTAGACTTTAGAGACATTCTAATAATATATATTAGAATCGAGTCCTTTATGATCACTGAGATACTTCTTTGTCAAAGGTGCATAAGAGGGATAGATTTGACATTTTATGAAGTTATCGACTCTTTTAAGGTTACCAGGATACTATAACATTGAAGGTAGACCTTAGAGATGTTTTAATAATTTACCATAGAATCGAGTCCTTCGTAATCACCATAATACTTCTATGTTGAAGGTGCATAATAGGGATAGGTTTATCTTCTTATTATGTTATCAAATCCTTTAGGGTTACTTGGATACTTTAGGATCGAAGGTAGACCTTAGGGATATTTTAGTAATCTACTTAGAATCAAGTCCGATGTGATCATCGGGATACTTTCATGTTGAGGGTACACAGTAGGAATAGGTTCATTTATTTATGAAGTTGACAAGTCTTTAAGGATTACAAAGATACTTTAACGTCAAAGGTATACTTTAGAGGACAATTTGATCTCTTTGACTAAACCCAAGTCCTTAGAGTCTAGTTTTGTACTTTTTATCAAAACTATGTCTTAGGATTAATTTTACTATTTCTTTTAAACTTAGAAGTTTTAAAATTAAGGTAATGTCTTCGAATTAAATTAGTATGTGAAATTTTTCCAACCAGATGGAAAGGGTTTGCATATTATTTTAATAATGAGATATCCTTTCAGAAGCAAGAAAATCGAGATTCTTTGAATTTTGTAAAAATAAAACCTTTCATATTCCTCCTATCCTTTGGTGGTGTGCGAAAGATATTTTGATTTTTGTAAAAAATTAGAAGCACGATTTTCTTATCTGGAATAATAAATTTAGGATTTGAAAATTTTTTATATACGTGAATTATAACTAAATACCAGATATTAAAATTGAATAAAGATCAATTTAAGTTAACACTTGATTAAGAATGTACCGATTGTTGACTGTTATGAGAGGGATTAACCCTTACTTGTTATTGTGACCAACTCTCAAACCCTTTTATCTGATCTCTGATATTATAGCAGACTTGGGAGTTTGTTTTCTAGGGTTTCATAACCCTCGAAGCACGAACTCTAGTAGGTGACCAATCTCACTAAGCCAAAATAGATTGGTGGTGACTCCAAGATAAATGGTCATTTTGTAATGGCTATTTAAAGTTAAGTTGATTGAGCAATTCATCTCGAAGACTTAATCCCCAAAACTAAGAAAAAATAATAATGATATGGTCCCTAAAAATAAAAAATAATGATATATATATATATAGGAATAAGGGGTAACCTACCTTTTAAGTCTAGCTGATCGGGATTCGAATCTTGACCATGTTGAATGCTAAAGTATTGATATATTTGGCAAGCATATTCATACATTAGGCCAACGTATTGATACATTACTCAAATGTATCGATACTTTAGCATTAATTTGAAAAATACTTGGTATTTTGCTTTAAACTTCCCATTAATCTTTTTAATGAATTTCTCCATAATTTTTGCCCCAAAAAATCTAGTTTAAGGCTAGACCATATAAAATATGGTCCATTTATCAATTTAATGTATTTATTTCAAAATGGTTTAATTTTTCTCAAAATCAAAGAGGCCCACTATGCAAAAGATGATAGGTTTGGATGGTAATTTCATGTGATCAATCAATCTACGCTTAGGCAATTTTGCCCACAAAAAGTGGCATTTTTGAAATATTAAGAGGTTGGTTATTTGTTTGGCTAATAGAAAGGTTTTTGGCACTTATTCTAAGGAACCTTGGTCAATAGGATTTTGCAAGCACATAATCAAGTGATAGAGGTCCATTTTGGAAGGAAAAAAATTAACAAAACTACACTTTGAGGGCTCCATTTGGCCCGCCAAAACAAAGTGATATTTATGACCCTTTGCTTTATTTTCACACTTACGCTCAAACCTCTTACACTCTTTCTAAACCCTAGCAAAAGAAAAGAATTCCAACAAAGGAAAAAGAAAATAAAAACAAAAAAAAATCCAAGAAAAGGAAAAAGGAAAACTCAAGGAGGATTAAAGGTTCTAGGTATACTTCTTCATCCTTACATTTTATTTTGATGTTTTGATTCATTTCTTTTAGCTTTATCTTTTCATCTTAATCAACCCTTTATGTTGGCCATGTCCTTTTAGGTCTGTTGCATTTTTACTTGATTTTAATATGTCAAATGTTTTGACTAATATGTTTTAGATGGATTTTTATTATCAAAAACCCTCTCCCTTTAGCCTTGAAATATTCGACCAACCCTATTCTTTATTGGCTTAATGTTTGCTTCATTATCATAACACCTTTCATGTTACACTTATGCTCATCTTTGCATGTCATAGCTTATATATATCATTTGGCATTTTTGCTTAGGATTTGCTGGATAAAATGACTCTATTTGTTTGATATATTATATCCCAATGGCTTAACAGTGACTTAATGTGTTGATGTCTTATGAAATGCTTATTGAAATGTGATGATCTTAAGTGTAAATCTGTTTTTCTTAAAGCATCCCCAAGATGAGTTATGGATAGTCCAAAAATGGACCTATCATATCTCAAACTTTGGGTAAATCAAGTTTTATTACTTGGATTCTTGGTTAGAAAAGGCCACAAATATTCTATTTTAAAAATCCCTCAAATTGATTGTTTTAATCCTTAATGTAGGAATTCTCAAGTCCATGATCAAATAGATAACGAAAATTTTAATTAGTTAATAAATAGTATCAGAAACATAAGAAACAAATAATACTGAGACTTCCTAAACTAGATCATCGTATGTGGTTTCTAATTGATCTTTTAAATTAAGAACTCGGATAATATTTCAAAAATTTTTATACCTCAGCCTAGATATGTCTTGGAGTAATTTTATGACCATAAAAACTTGTATACTAAGCCTGGTTATCATAAATCAAAGCTGTCCAATTGTCCAGCATGTAACAGTTATCAATATAAGTGATCCAAAAAACCTTAAAGAGGGAGAGCTTTGTTTACTGAGAGTCATACTACTAGCTTAGGTTTCTAAAACCTTCCCTTTGCCTTAGTTGTCCCTTGATTCTTAATCAAAACTATCAAAAAAGACTGGTTTTTCATTGACACAAGGAAGTTGATGCAATCTCTTTGCGAAAGTTGATAGATTGTGCAACCTACCTTTTATAAAGTCTAAGTGCTGAATTCCAAGTGAAATTTAACTATTGGGATGGAATAACATAGCTTAAATACATAGGGTAAGTATTCTCCAAATTTTGGTCTATTTTCACATTAATCCTTAGCCCACATGAACTATTCAAATTGGGCCTTGTTGCAACGTGGCCGAGATGTGAATCCTAACAAGTTAGACTTAAAAAGGCAGCTGTACCCTTTGTTTTTATATATGTCATTATTTTTTATCTTTTAGAGGCTAGATCATTATTATTTTTCCTTATTTTAGGTGATCAAGCCATCGTTATGAATCGCTTGCGTGACTTAAATCTCTATAGTCATTACGAAATGACCATTTATTTTGAAATGCCACCAAATTTTAACTAGGTGAGATTGGTCACCTATCAAAGTTTGTATTTTGAGGATTATAAAACCTTTAAAAACAAACTTTAAGATTTGTGATAGTGCTAGAGATCAAGTGAAAGGGTCTGGGAGTTGGTTATAATCACAAGTAAGTATCAATCCCTCTCATGATGCTCAGTAATCAGTACCTTATTAATTATATGTTAACTTAAAATTTGATTTTAATTTGGCTCCAATATCTGGTATTTAGTTATAATTCCCATTTTTCAAAATTTTCAAATCTTAAATTTATCATTCCATTTGAGAAAATCAAGTTTTAATATTTTTGAAAATCAAAATATCTTTCATAGCCTATTAGAGGATCAGAGGAGCAAGAAAAGATTTATCATTATATCTTTTGCACTCTACAGGAGAGTTGGAGGAATATGGAAGGTTTTGAAAATAAAAAATATCTTTCACTCCCTATCGAAATGCCAAAGGAATAGGAAAGGCTTTTTTTTTACAAAATTTTTAAAAAAATCATGATTTTCTTGTTTTGAAAAAAGATACCATTTTATTAAAATAATATATGAAACCCTTTTAATATGCTAGGAGAAGTTCCACATATTACTTTAACTCAGAGATATTGGCTTGATTTTGAAAATTTTTGGTCTTTTAAGAAATAGTACAAATTATCCTAAGACTCGAGTTTCAACTACACGTACGAAACTAGACTCAAAGGATCTGAATAATGTTGATAAGACCAAAATGCCCCCTAAAATACCTTGACATGAAAGTACCTAGTAACTCTAAAGGACTCGATTTTAATGCAAAATTACTAAAAATGCCCATAGGGTATACCTTTAACGTGAAAGTATCTTGGTAACCTTGAAGGACTTGATATGATCATAAGAGATGAACTTATCCCTAATGCACTGCCGTCGTCATGAAAGAATCTCGATGATTACATAAGATTTGGTTCTAGGATAAATTGCTAAAATGCCTCTAGGGATGACCTTCATCATGAAAGCATCCTGGTAACCTTAAAGGACCTAAAAATTATAAGAAATAGCTTACATTACATAAGACTTGGTTCTAGGATAAATTATTAAAATGCCTCTAGGGACAACTTCATCATGAAAGCATCCTGGTAACCTTAAAGGACCTAAAAACGATAAGAAATGATGATTTACCCTAAATAGGTAGCTCGGATATCAAAGGTGACCTAGAATGCAAAAATTGCTAATAGGCCCCTAAATTTCTCAAAATTGCAATTTAGGCCTAAAATGACAAAAAAAAAGCAAGAAATGTTCCTAAAGTGACTAAAATACCTTATACAGGCAATCTGATATAAGAAATTATCCTTTTGACCCTAAAATACAAGCTTTTTCCAATGAACTCTAAACTTTTCTAACTTTGCAACTTAGTCTTTACATGATTTAAACTCATAATTAAACATCAAACACATCACAAAAAATTAAGGAAATTATATTAAAAGTCACAAGAAGCATTCGGCCAAGGACCTTTGGCCATGGAACAATTATTTTATATTTTTCCAACAAGTCTATAAAATTTTTTAAAATTGAAAAAAGACCCCTAAAGGCTAAAAATGTTTATTTTGCACTTATACATGTTAAAATGCATGAAATACCCTATAAAATTTTTTAAAATTGAAAAAAGACCCTTAAAGGCTAAAAATGTTTATTTTGCACTTATACATGTTAAAATGCATGAAATATCCCTTTAGGGTCCATGAAGCTCTGGTCAAGCATGGTAGGCCTTGAAATGATATATATTTTTTATTTTTGCAATTTAATCTTTATATTTCCTAAAATTAGAAATTAGCACTAAAAACATGAAAACTCCATAAAATCACATTTGCAAACATTCGACCAAGTTTGGAGCTACCTATCCAAAGCTTTAAAAATTTTGAAAAATTTATTTTTTAGTTCCCACAACTTCTAAAAACCACAAAATAATCCAAATC
>JAQSVH010188802.1:0-11930 GCA_029448705.1 Adansonia digitata | reverse complement strand
AGCTTGGGCACCCTTGCTAATAGTTAACTTCAAACCCATTTGAGTGCTCTTCGATAGGCAAGGCTCAACCATTGGTAACCTTTCCTTGATATAACTTGCTTTGACAAACTCGAAGGATTGGAAAGAGGATTCTAGGATATCTTCATTTGGTTTAACATATGGGGTGTCAGTTGAGGTAGTACTAATGATATCTTCTTCTCCTCTAATACTGATGACTTTTTCTTAATGATGAACTTCAACTTTTAATGTAAAGATAATGGTACTGCCCTTGTAGAGTAAATCCAAGGACTTTCCAATAGGCAATTATATGATGGAGCAATATCCACCTCATTAAAATCAACCTTATAAGTACATGGGCCTATTTGGAGTGGAATATTGATGTTTCCCATAACGTTTTTGCATGTTCCATCAAATGTTTTCACCACTGTATGACTATTCTAGATAATATGTGTCAATGGGGAGCTTGTTCAAACATGTCATGGACATTATATTTGGAGCTGGCCTATTACTAATGAGCACCTTGGATAACCTGGTGCCTTTATAGTATGTGGTGGTGTAAGGTGCTTTGTAGCTTCCTCTTCATCCATGTGGGATTATATCATCATTGAAAGATATGTAATTGTCGGTAGTGATGTTGCTCACTAGGCAATCCAACTGATCTATAGAGATGTCGAGAGGGACATAGGCCTCACTCAAAACCTTGAAGAAGGCATTCTTATGAGCTTCTAAATTCAATAGTAGTGACAACACAGATATCTTGGAGGGTTACTTATTCAATTAATCAATGATACTGTATTCACTATGCTTGATGAACTTAAGGAATTTCATAGCTTCATTCTCACTCACTGGATTTTTGAGAGCTATCGAATCTAAGTTTTTAGTTGCAGACTTTAATGCTTGAGCAATAAGATTAGCATTTTCTTATTGAGTTTCACTTCTCAATTTTGCTAAGGTGTAACACCTACCACTCTGAGTCAAGTGGCTTACCCCTAAAAGGTCAATTTTTATAGCTTGCTAACTAGATTCGCCAATGATCAACATTTTGCTTTCATAATTCCAAGAAACTACTTTGTTGTCCGTATAAGGGAAAGAGGATTGAAGCAGAATGATCATCTTTGACGTAGGCTGAACAGGGGCAGCTTTGGCTCTTGGTCGATTATCGAAGAAAATCAATGGTCTCTCAACCCCGTAAAAAAGAGTGCTCCCTTCTTTTTTGCATGTGTTGATAGATGGTGTTGCATTTGCAAACTCAATATGCTGGGTTCACTTTTCATCATAGAATTTGATGCCACCCTTATTCATCATACTTTGAACCATAGCTCGAAACTCTTTGCATGTTTGAAATATGTGGCTGTAAATACTATGGAAATAAAAAAAGTCATCAATATTTTCTCTATTTTTTTGGTTGCATTAAGCAATTTAGCATACACTAGGATTTGCCTAACCAAATTCATTGGCATTCTAACCTCTTCTATGTCATCTGCAACCTTGTAGTTCCCTTTAATAACCATTTTACTAAGGTCTAACTTAGCATGAGTTTGAGATGAATTGGCTTCGATGTCAAATTTCAATTCTAACTAGCCTTCATTTTCCTTTCCTTTTGTCTTTGCATATATTTTTTCTACCCGATTCATTTTTCATGGCCTCATCAATCATTCCATAAAGTACGACTACATCTACAAAGCTTTTTGGGAAGCTTTTCGCTACCTTTTCATATAAGGGGCTTGCAATGTGCCGATGAATCTGATAATAGTCTCTTTTTCCATCAATAAAAGATAAATCTGGGTAGCCTTCTCCATCCATCTCGAAGCATACTACTTAAAACTTTCATCAACTTTCTTTATCATGCCCATAAAAGATAAATAACTTGGCATCCGATCATTGGTAGGCCTCTTCTCATCTGTGGCATTAATAGATAGGTTGATGTGTTCATCCTACCCTTCATAGAACTTAATCCTAGATTGGTCCATCATCCCTTGGACTATTTCTAAGAATGATGGACAGTGTTACAAATTGTGCCCTTAATTACAATGGCAGCAAGATGTTTTATTGGCACTTGTACTTTGATTTTTAATGTCTGATACTATTCTAGCTTTCATAAAAGCTTGCCAAACCTTGGTCATCAGCGTTTTGACTTCTATAATGCTTCTTTTGATCTAACAACCTTTCTCATCAATTATAGTATTTCATCGTGGCTTGACATGATTAGGGAGTGGATTGGCTCTAATATTTGGTCAGGTGCTTGTTCGACCTTGCTCACTCCTTTTTTCAATAGACCTTATACCTTTATTTTAAACGAGGTGTAATCCTTAATAGAATGACCTTGTGCTCTAGTGTGGTACTTATAGTAGGCATTCTCAAAGTACCACTTGGGTTATAGTGGTGATCTTAGGTTTGTGAATACTGGGGCCACTAGTTTACCTACTAATAGATGAGAGTAGATCTCTTTATAAAGGTAAGGGAGTGGCTCAAAATGCCCTTTTTCTCGAGGTGCTTGTTGACTGTTTGAACCTTTTACATTGTTTATATATGGGTTGTGCACTTTGGGCTATATTTTGAATTAGATGCAATGCAAAGCTCATTGTTAAAGCAAACCTAATGGCTTGAATTGGTTATGATACTGATGAGTAAGAGGTAAAACCTAGATTCAACATGTTCAGGAGGTACATAGCCTGTGCCTGATGCAGAATTCGATTGAATCTGGCATGACTTTTGCTAATGGCATTCACCTCTTTCCCTGTACGCTTATTCATTGACTTTTTGACTAACCTAGGTGATTCTTTGATGGACATCCTACCACTTTGAACAACATTCTCAATCATTTCACTTTATATAACCATATCGGCAAAATTTTCATGGTGTTTCCTACTAGCTTTTCATAGTAGGGAACTCGCAAGGTGCTGACAAACATGATCATTATTTCTTTTTCAGTCAAAGGGGGATGAACTTAAGCTACCTTCACTCTCTATGTTTGAGCATATTACCTGAAGCTTTCAGAGGCTTTCTTTTCCATGTTCATGAAGGGAAGACGATCTGGGGCCCAATCAAACACATGCTTACATTGATTAAGGAAAGAGCATGCTAGATCTGTTAATGTATGAATCATTGCTAGGTTAAGCCCAATGTACCATCAGATAGTTGCTAAAAGTAATGAATTAGTAGTTTCTCATTTTATTAATATCCGACCATTTTTTGACAATACACATGAAGATGGTAGTAGGGTCAGTAGTTCCATTATACTTTTTAAAATCTAGCACTTTGAATTTAGGTAGGATGACAAGACTAGAAATAAGCTTCAATGACTTCATGTCCATAATCCTAATTTTGTAACTTCCTTTAATAGCTTGAAGGTGCTTTTCTAGTGACTGATACTTCTTCAAGTCCTTATCATTTTCTGAGGACCACTTTGTTTTATCAAGCTTCATTTGCTCATTGAGGTTCAAGACTATAGGCCTTGCCAATGAAAAGGCTATACCTTGAAATCCTTGAATCAAATGGGATGCTACTGTAGGATTAATGTAAATGAATTGCTAAGTTGATGGGATGTTCGCTGCCAAAGGATGTTGCTCATGCAATGGCCCTTTTTAAGAATTGTGGCTTTAGTACAACCATTCAAATTGCTTTCAAGATTGGCTGGTTCTTTCCCTGCATTGACTGTGCTTCTTTACCCTTTTTCCTTGAATGCCTCAGACAATAGCTTGGTTAGTTCACCAATCTGAGCTTAGAGTTCCAAATTCCTATGAACTGATTACTCTTGAGGCTCCCTATATTTGAGTTAAAGTTTTTAAATGCAGGCTTGGTGATCATTTTCTATCACTCTTTGATGATTGCGAGAGTTGTACTAATGATGAATTGTAGATTCCATTTTCTAAAGCACCTTCACCTAAAATTATTATCAGATTAGGCTTTTATGATATGTTCATGCATATGTTTGATGAAATAAGAGAATATTCGATCATAAAGATAAATAAGAGACTAAAACAATGTAAGAATTAGGCTAGTCATGCAAATGTAAAAAGGACAATTGGATTAAGGGGTAGCTCCACCAATAGCATTTTTCATTAAAGCAATAAAAATGTCTCAATTACACATGATTACATTCAAAAATACCGAACACGATTGCATTACCTTATTACATGGTCCAAGAAATACAATAAGTTTTACTCATTGGCTCCAGTGGGCGAGATATCATGTGTCAGGGATTGGGCTACATCCATCATGTTCTCGGCCCCAATTGAGATACCTGAATCTGATTTATGAGATGGCGATGATGGTCTTGAGAGTTTTGGCATGCATGATCAACCACTTGAAGCCATTTTCGCTCTCGCTATTTATAGACTCTCAATAGTGCATTGACTTGGTCTTGCGAGCTTGACGAGAATGCTTTAAATCTTGAATTCTGAGTGTCAGATCTTCATTTTTAGCCTAGTTTACTCTCAAGTCCCAAATTCAAGCTTCTTACTGTTTATTCTTCTGTTGGTAAGTTAATTCAAGAGCTCGAGTTTTAAAAAGCTTTTCCCTATTGACCCTAACTGCTTCTCTCTATTGACGTACTTCTTTCTTGAAAGTAGTAATTTCTGTCCTCCATTCAACAATGACTTTCCAAGCCTTCGTGACTTGCTTGCTTTATTGAGGGCCATATAGTCTTTTTTCAAACTTTCAAGATCCTTCTTAAAGCTATTTTTCTCTTTAACGGCCTTATTTACCTTGCCATCATAGAGGTAGAGGTCCATTTCTAATTGACTATTCTCCTCTTTTAATTGATTAATCTCCTTAGCAAAGGTCATTTTTTTCTTGTCCAAGCTCTCGCTTGAGCAATTCAATCTTAAAGGGAAATTTGTCAACTGGTATCTGTGATGTCCTAATACTAAATAGGGGTAAAGCATTATTAATGCAATGGATCCTCCATTTATCATATCCTGGGTTATAGTACTCCTTCTTTAATATCTCTCCATGTAACAGGTTTGTTTCCATGCATACAAGGCTAGCTAAACTTTTGACTTGTAATCAGGCTCACCATAGTCAAAATCCTATAACTCTAGGTCTTAGATGAAGAGGATGAATTGATTGCACTAGAATTGTTGAAGGTCTAAAAATGGTGCGTAGCTAGTGCTTCCCCATAATTCCATGAGTGGCAGACAACTGTAATCTCTACCTCGGTATATGATCGTTTATAGGGAAAATGAAAAAACCTTCCATGTGACCTCTTCCCTATTAAGGTTTCAAAATTTCTAAACCCATTGCTCTTCAGATTTCTCTTAGGCCTATTCCTTCTCAACTACCTTAGAGATAGGGCTTAAGTTAGGTAAGAAATTATACGACATCCTACTTTCTTCAAGATAAAAGTGACTAACGAGCCAAATGTGAATAAACGGTGCACATCCAATGGAGCAACCCATACCTATTTTCTTACAAAAATTAAGAGCTAAAATAGTTTTAGCAATGATAGCTAGTGTAAGATTGATGTTGCAGTTTAAACGCGAAAAAAATCTGCTACTGTAGCTTTAACATAGCCTAATGTCTTTAGGAATATAATCAAACCATATATCACCAAAGCATAGATATCTTGGATTTTTCGGATGTCAATGGTACTCACCATTACTTCTTTCAAACTTGCCCATGAGATGCATTCACTGCTCCCCTTTGTTTTGATATGACTCTTAATCCAAGACTTTATTGCCTTGAGGATTTGAGCTGCTCTTTTCTTGAAAGTTGGAGGGTTCCAAGCCCTATAGTATATTCTATCAAACTTTGCTTTCTCAATGCTAAGTAATGTAGTGTATTCGTCAACCATGGCACCAAATCTTCATGATTAAAAGTGAAACACTAATGTGCTGGATTCTAAAACTGAAACTCTTTTTGCAACAAGCCGATGTCCAAATAGACTTGGAGCAAAAGAGCAATATCTCCATATCTCTTAGTGAATAATTCCCTTTTGGTACTATCCTAACTAGTCCATATAGTTCTCAGTTTTTACTAGTCATTTTGACAGCACCCTACCTTGATCTTTCCATGCACTATTGAGACATACCCTAATTTAAGGATGTCCCTATCTTCACGTTTTCAGCATTATGACCAAGCTCAGACTTTCTCAAAAGGCTTCAACTCTAAAATGGACTATTGCACCATGATGACACCCCTTGATGAACACTGAACCATTAGCTAATTATCCCATGATGACCATGATTATCATGAAATTGATGCATGCATGATAAAGAAAAACAAAAAAAAAAGAAATAAGTTACTAACCATACAAAATAATAGGCACAAAGATAAAGAAATGAAAAAGAATAGCAACAAAAATGCATCACAAAATTTGTGCTAAGAGTAGGCAGTATGATGCCTAGGGGCAAACATGATGATCATGAACATCGAAACATTAAACGGATAGCATAACAACATGTCCACATTAAAATTATCTCTTTATGAAGTAACATGATAGCCCGTAAGGATTAAGACTGATTATTTAAATGACGAGTTCATTCATTACCACGTATGTTAAGTACACGCTAAGCCATCATTCATGTAGCATGATAGCTTATATTGGTCAAACATAACTATTTTAAGATGGCATTGCAGGTATTGGCATTCGTTTACCTTTCCCACTTATTGAAGAGGATTCACCATCGAATGTAATAGCGTATCCTAAAGGAATGTTCATGAAAATCAAAATGACAAACGCGAGTGAAAATGTTAACCCATCATCACCCACATAACCAAGGTATATAGGAGTAAAAGTAAGAAATGTTTCCCTAAGTGATCCTACTCTTCAGGTAATTCTAGCAGCATCTGGTATGGTTTGACATGGTTTAGCTTATAGGTTTCACTATATAGGTTTTAAGTTGATGCCTTTTTTAGTATCTAAATCGCTCCTTCGTTCAGTAAGGATAGTCGAGGCACCTCGATCCTAGGCCCATTATGGGTTTGGCAAAATGGGATTGATCCAATGGATGTATTTCCCTATGTAAAGGGGTACTCATGAGAGACATAGGTAATTTACAAGCTGGAAGGTCTTACCATGCCTATATAGAGAGTTGCTCATGAAGGCAGATGGCTCACTTCTTCTGAATAATTAGGATACTAAGCACACCATGGTGTTCGGTGGGAATCTAGTGCAAATGCAAGTGTACGGTATGTGTCAAGGACACAATCAAACCTTTTGTTTTATTCCCATATTACCATACTTATTTAAGTTGCCATTTATTCGAGAATTAACTATCCTTAACAATCATAAGATAAAACATAAAAGATAAAGATTAGTAGATAAAATACAAGGGAATTATATCTAAACAATTATGGAGATCGCAAAACTAATAACCAAGTGAGAAATAGCTAGCCCTAGGCCTAACTCTCTAGGTCTCTAGCGGAGTCACCAAGTTGTCACCATATGCCCGCTTTTAAAACTTCAGACGATCCAAAAGGCATAGCGCGCTTGAATTTAAAATAAATGATGGTTGGTCATGGTCGAGCCTTTAAGTTAACCCCTAATCAGGATTTGGATTAGGCATAACAATATGAAGGGGAGAGAGAGCATCAAGTGAATTGGTAAGCCATCTAGTCTCGGATGGCCACCATAAAATGGCTATACACTTGGAGTCACCATCAATAATTTCAGGTTATATAGGATCATATGCCTATTGAAAACAATATTCTGAGTTATGAAACTCAAAACATTGATTTCAAGGTTAACAAAGCCCAGAGATTCATTGCCTGGATTCAAGAGTTGGTTACATAAGGGGAAGGATTAACAACCCCATGATGCCCAAAATCGATACCTACAAACTATGTCTCGCTTCAGTTTTGGCTTAATCAGTCTTATTTGGTCATTACTTTAATATAATTCATTTTAATGCATGAAGTTTTGTAAACTGTAGATCTGTTTTTTTAAAGAAGATTAGATCACCTATGCGCCTATAAGCTGCTCCTCACATAGGGAAGTTTTACGAAAATAATGTCCAGATCGAGTTTTGAAAATTTGGATATTCCTTATAGACATCAGAAAGATACCAACACGAAACATTGCCTTGTAAATTTTATTCGAAAATAAATTTTAAATATGAATGCACGAAAATCACTATAAAAGAAAACATGTTAGTAAGGCGACAAAGATATAATAATGGCATAAATAAACAATCACAAACTAAAGAGCGTGCAAAAGATAGACGATCAGAATGTGTCTCATAATTATCATCAATCATTGAAGAATAACTCAGATGACAATTTAGAGACAGGTTTGGGTTCGATGGTAATTTACGAAAAAAACATTTTAATCGAAATAATTTGGGGCATCCGAAAGGGAAAAGATTTTTGGATTTTTTTTAAAGCGAGGTTAGAGTATCCTTTCAAAGAGGTGGGGTTGGAGTATCCACAAAGATAAAGTTAGGAAAATATTTAGAAATAAAGAGAAAATTTAAATTTTTAATGAAAAATGGGGTTAGAGTATCCCTTTAGAATAACGGGGTTGGTGTATCCCCTTAGAATAGTGGAGTTGGAGTATCCCTAAAAATGAAAATTTTTGGTGATTTTAGATGCGGATTAAAAATCTTGAAAGTGGATCCGAAAAGAAAAGTTAAGTTTTGAGTTGAAAATAGGTTGGAGTATCCTTTCATAGCAATGAGTTGGAGTATCTCCATTAGCAATAATTTTAATATAAAGGAAAAGGATATCTAGTATGAAATCATTTTTTTGTATTTTAGCCTTGATCCAAGTCTAAAGGGCTTGTGTTGTAGGGAAACCAATCAGGTGCATTTCGAGACATTTGAATGTTTTGATAAAAGGAGTTTTGGAAATTAAGTTAAAAACAAGGGACAACTTCGTGTCACCTCCATTCCTAAATTTATTTTGAGTTTGTCCAAAGGCTTTAGGTGATGAATAAGTACTGTTGGAAAGATGACTCGATAAGGTTTAATGTAAAAATATTCGAAAATTCTTAGATGATCACTTTCTAAGCAGAATTAATTTTTGAAATTAAGTTTCTGTTAACACTGGTAGCATATGTAAGGGAAAATACCTAACCAAACTTTGAAAAATCATTTCGGGCTCATCCAAGATTGCCAAATTATGAACAATACCTTTTTAGAAATGGAGTTTTGTAAACTATAAAAGATGTTTAAAAATTTTAGAAAAATTATCTGTTGGGCCATAATGGCTCAAACAGAATATCGCATGCTAGTTTTAAGGGTCCTAGATAGCAAAGGTTCAAAAAATTATAACTCCCTTATTCGGAATGTTCTGAGGGCAAACAAGATACCTTTGGAAAGATACTTCGATGCCCTTTAAAGAAAAATATCAAAAAAATAAAGGAAAATATTTTATGGTTGGAAAATGATTTTCCAAACTTAGACTACAACGTTGCCAGAGTAAAATAGGAGGGGCCATTCAATGTTTTTAGGGTTCTTTTTTGAAGACAGGCTTAAGTCTAGGACATCCGAATATCCATGATAGAAAGTAACATGGGCATCACAAGTTTAATCCACAATGCCAGAGTAGTTTAGGATGATGAAACAACTCATTGACTTTTTCATTAAAAGGGATATTGGACTTAAGATCAAGGCTTAATACTTTAACAACTAAAAAAGGATCATTTTTTTTGAAAAATAGCATCTTTGAACCTATTTTACCATGAATCTAGAGCTAAAATTGTTTGATTTGTCCCCAAGACTAGAAGACCATGAAAACATTAAATCCATGTTATACTTCATCTATTGGAGATGTCATGAACTTAACTTAGGGATTTTTTTGAAAATTAGGTTTCTAGGAAACAATAAGCATTTTTGACAATGATGTCATGAACAAAATACAACACGCACAAAGATGAACATGGACTAAACATGACATTTTGACATGGAAATGGGTGATAAAAATGCAAAAAAAGGGCAAATAATGTGCATGGAAGTGATATGAACATAATTAAACTTAAGAATTCATGCTAGAGTTGTCAAGACAACATTTTTATGTCATGAAACTCCTTAAAATACAAGAAAATGCATGAACATACATGAAGCATGTTGAGGTGAACATTTAAATATGAGATGACTATGTGAATATAAAAGAAACATGATAAGAAATGCATAAACTGAGGTTGGGATAATGATGAAGATGAAGCATGTTATCTTTGCATATCCAATTAGCATTAAGGCATCAAGAGGGTCCTTAAGATCCTAAGACTACCACAACCAAGGCAACAATAATGCATGAGAGTCTAGGTTAGTCATTGCAGTATAAAGGGTTCACTAAAATGGTGTAGATAATAAAAATAAAAAATGCATGGAAAAAATAGAAAATATACAAAAAAAGCTTGAACTTCTTCTCCCTTCTTAAAGAAGTGACTTTAAGCTTAATTTCTTCCTCTTTTTTTTTTGCTATTATTTAGCAAGAAAGAATGAAAGGAAGAGGCTTTATGGTAATATGTTGGTTGAAAGGGTGTTTTAATGGTGAAAGTGTGTGAAAGGTTGAGTTTTTGGAGGTTTTCTAGTGGTGGTTAAAGAGCTACAAGAATAGAAGAAGGTTAAGGGTGAAAGGCAATGAAATAGTGTTTTTAGGGCTAAAGATTGTTGAAGAGTGTTTTTATTCATTTTTGGGAATTACTGGAGAGATTTTTTTTTTGAGGTAGCTAGAAGTCTTTTTTTTAGGATGGCTAGAAGTCCTCTTTTATTCAATGCTTAGCCAATGCTTTTAGGCAACAAAGCAAAGGCATTTTTTATCTTTCCCTCCTACACTAGGGGACATATCTAGTACCATGCTTGGCTGATTTTTTTCTTATTAGTTCTGCTGCACTGAGTAGGGAGGCACAAAGCCTGTGATAGCTACAATTGGAGATATGCCTGCCATGCCTTCTTAAAGCCATATATTTTATGAAAGTTGTTAACCTTGATTTTTGTTTTAATATAATAAACAAACTTTAAGTTAAATTAATACTCAACTTCGTATTTGTGTTTAAATTGAAAAGCATATTTAAAAATACTAAGTTCGTAATTATTGAGATGTGTTTGAGTCAACAAAAATGATTTCACAAACAAGTTTTGAAGGTTAGTATCGATATAAAGAACATATGTATCGATACTATGTATAAAACCCTCAAATGTATCGACACAAAGAACATATGCATCGATACAGGTTTCTTAGTATTGATACTCACTCCATGAGTATTGATACAAGGCTTGGCAGTAGCCAAGGTTTGTATAAAACCCTCAAATGTATCGATACAAGTGTATATGTATCGATACAGGCTGCTTAGTATCGATACTCACTCAATGAGTATCATTACAAGGTTTTGCAGTAGCCTACGTCTAGCTGCAACCTACATATGTATCGATACAAAGGTATCTGTATCAATACAGCTTGTTTAGTATCGATACTCAGATCCTAGTATCGATACAACAAGTTGTAACGGTCACTTTGTTGAACTGTGTATCGATACTATTAGTATTGTATCGATACTATAGTGCAGGATTGAACGAAAATCAACATTTATTAAGGCTACAATGGCTTTCCAACTGCCACGTTAAATGCCCAACATTTAGAAATAAATTTGTAGCTATAAATGGAGGGTCTAAACAGTTGAAGAGGCAAAGATGTAGAATTCATTAAATCATTGAACAACAAAAGCTCAAAATCATCAAATTCATTATGTTCTACTTGTATCAACTTATACTCTTCAAGTCATTTGTATCTTATTTTTCTTGTACTTAAATTCCAGCAAACATCTACCTACTAGAGGTTCAATTAATTTGCAAAATACTTCTTTCATTTCACAAAAAAGGGTTGTGTGAAAGTGAGTGAAAATATTTAAGAGTTTGGGGTATAATTCTCAAAGTACTTGAAAGGTTACTATCTAAGCCTTAAAAGATAGTTTGTAAGGTTATACCTTAGCCTTAAAGGTAACAATTTCCTTAGTGAATTGTGGAAATCACCTTGGTAAGAAAGTACTA
>JAQSVH010188764.1:0-18142 GCA_029448705.1 Adansonia digitata | reverse complement strand
ATTTTACCTCTTTCATCCTTTTCAAGCTTTGTTGAAGTACTCATAGGTGTGGAACAAGGCTTTGCTTCATCCATTTTAAACCTCTTAAGTAATTCCTTAGTGTACTTTGGTTGATTAATGAAAATGCCATCTTTGGTTTATTTAATTTGTAGTCCCAAGAAGAATGTTAATTCTTCCATCATGCTCATCTTGAACTCACCTTGCGTTAACTTATAAAATTCTTGACAAATAGATTCATTAGTAGCACTAAAGATAATGTCATCAACATAAACTTGAATCACTAAAATGTCATTATTTTTTACTTTTATAAATAGATTTTTGTCAACATTGCCTCTATTAAAACCTTTTTCAATTAAAAATTTTGAAAGTCTCTCATACCATGCCCTAGGTGCTTGCTTTAGTCCATACAAAGCTTTTGAAAGTTTAAAAACATAATCGAGAAAATGAGGATTTTCAAAACCAGGAGGTTGCTCAACAGAAACTTCATTATTAATGAAACCATTTAAAAAGGCACTTTTAACATCCATTTGATACAACTTGAAATTGTTAAAGCATGCAAAAGCTAGAAGTATTCTAATGGCCTTTAGTCTAGCTACGGGGGCATAAGTTTCATCATAATTAATTCCTTCTTCTTGATTATGTCCTTTAGCTACTAATCTAATTTTATTTCTAGCTATTGTTCCATTCATATCAAGTTTATTCCTAAAAACCCATTTAGTACCTACGATGGGATAATTATTAGGTCTCTCCACTAAATTCCAAACTTTGCTCTTTTCAAATTAGTTTAACTCCTCTTGCATAGCCATGATCCAACTATCATCTTGTAGAGCCTTATCTAAATTCTTGGGTTCAATTTATGAAAGAAAAGCTACAAAATTGTATGTATTTCTAAGAGATGATCCAATTTTTACCCCTAACTTAGGATCACCAATTATCTCACCTTCTTTGACATAAGTTAACTCTCTAAGATGATTTTTTTCCTTTTCTACTTGAGTTGGCTCATGTAGTTTTTCCTCTTTTGGAGCTTCTTAATTTTGCATTACTTGTCCTTGCTCTTTATGTCATGTTTGTTCTTAGTAAATCTCTTGTAATTCATCTTGTAATTCATCAAATGAGTAAATATTAGCACCAGAAGATACCTTGGGCTCATCATGAGCCATGAGACATAAGTTGGCCACCTCCTCATCATATTATCGAATGTGTCACTATCATTCCATGTGGCCTCTAAGCCTTCTTCTTTTACTTCTTTGAGTTTGATTTCTTCCATATTGGACATTCAAATTTGATGTGTCCTGGTTTCTTGCACTCATAGCAAATGATTTGTTCTTTTTCTTTCTTGCTTGAGTCTTTCTTCATCATTTCTTTTCTAGAAGGTCTTCTTACTTTATTCATTCTCATGAATTTGTTGAATATTTTTACAAACTTTGCAATTTCTTCGTCTTCCTCAACCTTTTCATCATCATCATCACTAGGAGTGGTTGTTTTAAAGGTAACACTTGCCTTCTTTAATGGCTCTTGTCCATATTTGATCTTCATCTCATAGGTTAGAAAAGAACCTATGAGTTCATCCAAGAAGAGTGTGTTGGGATCTTTAGATTCTTCAATTGCTATCATTTTTGGTTCCCAAGACTTAGGAAGACTATTGAGTAGCTTCTTCACCATCTTTTTATTTGGATAGGTCTTTTCGAGTGCCTTTTATCTATTGATAACATCCGTAAACCTATCTGACATTTCTTTGATGGTTTCATCTACCTTTATCTTAAATAATTCAGAGTCTAGTGTAAGCATGCTTATTTTGGATTCCTTGACTTGATTCATTCCTTTGTATGTGGTTACTAACTTGTCCCACACTTGCTTGGCATTTATCACATAGTGAGACTCTGTTGTACTCACTTGGACCAAAAGCACAAAAGAGTGTGTGCATGGCCTTGGCATTTAATTATGCCATTTTGCTATCTTGGTCATCCTATTCTTTTTCTTCCTTTGGCATAATACAATCTCCAACTCTTTTTTGGGATGAGTGGTTTATTGATAATGATCTTCCATACTTCATAATCATTTGCTTGGATAAAAAGCCTCATCCTTGTCTTCCAATATGAGTAGTTGTCACCATTGAAGAGTGGAGGTCTCATGATGGAACGTCATTCAAGTCCTAAAGGATTTGTATTTGTCTCAAATGCCATGAGACAAACTTTATCTTAGCTTTCCAACTCTTATGGGCTTCTTGAGGCTTTGATTACCATGTTTGCATTCTTTATTTTTGAGCTATCAAAGGTCTTTTCTCAAGGTTATAAGACTTATAATAGAGACTAAAGCTCTTGATACCAATTGTTAGCTAAATGGAAAGATTAAACCAAGAGAAGGTGAATTGGTTCTTTTAAAAACTTGATAAATTTGAAGTAAATTGAAAATTAAAAATCAGTTAAGGGTAAGAAAAATAAACAATCAATATATAGAGGTTCAGTCTTCGAACTTGGCACCTCGTCTTCTCTTCTTCGTACTTTCTTACCAAGGTGATTCCCACAATTCGCTAAGCAAATTATTACCTTTAAAGTTAAGGTATAACCTAACACCACTATCTTTTAAGGCTTAGATAGAACCTTTCAATCCCTTTGAGAATTCTACCCCAAATTCTTAAATATTTTCACTCACTTTCACACAACCCCTTTTGTGATATGATAAAGTATTTTGCAAATAGATTGAACCTCTAATAGGTAGATGTTTGTTGGAATTTAAGTACAAGATAAATGAGATACAAATAAGCTTGAAAAGTATAAATTTGATACAAGTAAAAATAAAGAATTTGAAGATTTTTGAGCTTTTGTTGTTCAATGATTCAATGATTTTTGTATCTTTGCTTCTTTAGTTGTTGGGAACCTTCATTTATAGCTGAAAATTGATTCATAGATGTTGGGCATTTAATATGGAGGTTGGAGAGCCATTGTAGCCTTCATAAATGCTTGTTTCCATTCAGACCCACGCTATAGTATTGATACAATACCAATAGTATCGACACAGGAATAAAAAAATGACCATTACAGCTTGTTGTATGGATACATGGACCTGAGTATTGATACTAAACAAGTTGTATCGATACAGACACTCTTGTATCGATACATTTGAGGGTTTCAGCCAAACCTTGGCTACTACCAAGCCTTGTATCGATACACATGGGGTGAATATCGATACCAAGCAAGCTGTATCGATACAGACTCACTTGTATCTATACATTTGTTCATTGTATCTATACAAACCTTCAAAAATGTTTGTAAAATTATTTTTGTTGACTCAAACATATCTAAAAAAAATTCTAAGTATAAATATACATTTTAGAGCATATATATTTTTTTACAAATTACAAACTTAGTACTTTTTGTTTTTCAATTTGAACACAAATACCAAGTTATGTTTTAATTTAGCTTAAGTTGTTTGTTATATCAAAAACAAAATCAAAGTTAACAAGATAAACATGTGACTTCTCCATAATAACAAGAAAACATTAAAAGAAATAAAATACATATGGACATATATATATATATATGACAAATACAACACCAAAACCAACATCATATCCACATAAACATGATTCATGAAGAAAGATAATTTACTGACAAGAAAAAAAATGAAATCAAGGAAATTAGTTCATGGCCATAATGCTTGGTCTTTCAACATAGATAAAAAATCCATGAACTTAAGCATATTTATGGCTCATTAAAGAGAAGAAAAATGAATGACACAAATAAAACTTCAAAGATTTCAGTAGAGATTATACCTTAAGAAAGCTTTGAAATTTTTTTCCAAGTATTTTCCTTTTTTTTCTTTGGCCTTTAAACTAAAAACTGTTGCAGAAAACACCCTCCCCCATTTATAGGGGAGGATGCTTCGGCCAAGGAGGATAAAAATCCTCCTCGACAAAATTTCCATCTTTTTGTCCTACATTTTCTTTTTTATATTCATTTGATGTTAAGTTAACTTGTTAAGTTAGAAAACAATAAATGTTGTATCATAAGCCCATGCTCTTGTCATCTTTTCTGACAAGCCACCATCTCCATTATCATAATTATGCTAGTTTAGGTGGCACAATGATCATGTGTCATTTTTGGCCAACTTGATGGAATTGGTTAGCAAGAAACTAGATTAGTTAGAAAATTATTTAATTCCAACCAAATTAAATTTTATGTAACTAAAATAGGAAATTCTAAAATTAATTATGCAAAAACAAAGTTACATTGTAAATTTACAAGTAAACATAATCTTAGAAGTAAAGAAACAAATGCAATCAAGGTGCATAAAAAGCCTAATTAGAAATTCCATGAAAAAAATGATAACAAATTAAAATTCATGTACTCAACAAAATTTCACATAATAAATCCAATTAAGAATTTAATCATATGAAAATTCCAATAAAAATTCCATAAAAAATAAAAAAAATTGAATCAAAAAAATTGATATAAAATTAAAAAAAATAAAAAAGAAAAAGTTAGTGAACTTTGTTGAAAAATTAGAGATTAAAATGGGCTTAGTAGGCTTTTAGAAAATGAAATACGCTTGGTGGAAAATTCGAAAAATAGGCTTGGTAAAGTTATTAGGCTTGATGAGAAATTATTGGGCTTATTTGCAAAATTTAAAATTTTTAGGCCCATTAAGGAGCTTTTGCTCAAAAACCCTAAAAGCTTTTATAAAGATTTCAGGTATTGATTTATAGAAGAAAAACTTTTGAGAAGTCTTATGTGCAAGAAAAAACAACTAAAATCTAAAATTCGTAAAATTTTATGAGAAAACCTTTATGGAAGAAATATCTTCTTGTAGAAAAAGTGCAAAACTCATAAAATAAATTAAATTTTTTAAAACTGAATTAATATAAATTTAATGAAATATTT
This sequence comes from Adansonia digitata, assembly GCA_029448705.1. NCBI lineage: Eukaryota > Viridiplantae > Streptophyta > Magnoliopsida > Malvales > Malvaceae > Adansonia > Adansonia digitata. The sequence continues at coordinate 13,262 of JAQSVH010188764.1, read as the reverse complement.
AATGAATTTTAAAAATCTTAAACTCAAAAAATTCCTCTAAAAAATTTACGGAATAGAAAACTCCGTATCTTGAAAACGAAAAAATTCAAGGAAAGTGCATAACTAATAAATTGAATTTTTAAAAATAGATTTAATATATTTTTAATGAAAATATTTAATGAATTTTAAAATTCTTAAACTCAAAAAATTCCTCCTGAAAAAATTTATGGAGTAAAAAACTCTTTGAAAACGAAAAAATTAAAAAAAATACAAAACTCATAAAATAAAATAAATTTTAAAAAAATGATTTGATGGTAATTAAATGAAAATATTTAAAATATTTTAAAGTTCACAAATCCAGAAAATTCTATAAAAAATTTACAGATAAAGGAAGGCTCGTATTTTAAAACCAAAAAAATTTTAAAGAATACATTGAAAATTATATAAATGGATTAAATACAACATATTATCTAAAATATTAATTATCAAAAATAAAAAAAATGAAATTCTAAAATCTAAAATAAATTTAATTAGAATAATTTCACAAGTATAATACTTGCGATACTATAAAAATTCAAAATTAATTAACAAAATTGACAATTTGATACCTTTTGGTAAAAAAACCAATCCTTATTTTTTTCTTGAACATTTTTTATTTTTTGGAGTGATTATCTACATAAGTACCACATAGGTATTGATAAAAATACACGATAGTCAATTTCCCAAATTTTACAAAAAATTCTTAAAAAATTCTTAAAATTAGGAAATTAGTTGTGATATCATCTGCAAAAATATATTTTCAAAAATTGAGAAGAAACTATTGAAAAATATCTTTTTTCTTTGATATTCGTCCTATACACCTAAAATTAAAGGTTAAAATATGACTTTTTCTATCACATTAACCTCGACCATTTAAATATGACTAAAATGGTCTTGAAAATGTTTGGTTCTCCTGAAAAAAGATCGTTATTAATGAGGTGACCGTTAAATTCTCAATCTCAAATATTCACCATTATTGGTGAAAGGACTCGGACGAAATTAGGTGTCTAACAACTACCCCTCTTTGATCATTGCAAGAATCAAGAACAGGGCAAAGACCAAATAGACATAATTTCATTCGAGTCGTTAAGCTTTGAAAGTAATCTAAACTAATAACAAATGTAACAATTAATTAACAAAAAGTGCATCGTTAAATTAATGACGACCAGGATGGAACTTAAGTAAAAAAGGGTTAACTAGGGCAAAACCATGCAAGTCAACTAAAAGAAAAGTTGACCAGGATAAAACTTACAAGTCAACAAATGAATGGAGATCACGGGGCAACACTGATAAGTCAACAAAAAGAAATATTGATCGGGACAAAACCTACAAGTCAACAAATGAATGGAGTTGACCAGGGCAAAACCTATAGTCAACAAAAAAAAGTTAACGACGATGAAACCTATAAGTCAACAAATAAAAAGGTTGACTAGGATGAAACTGATAAGTCAATAAGTGAAAAGGGTTAACTAAGGCAAAACCTACAAGTCAATATTAGTGAGGGTTGATTGGGATAAAATTGACAAGTCAAATGAGGGTGACCAAGATGTAACCTAGGTCAAAGGTAGAGGTGGCAATTGGGTGGATTCTAGACACGTCAATTCAGGTTTGGGTTTTTTCAAGTTCTGGCTTATTCAGGTTCGAGTCTATTTGGGTTTGGGTTCTTTTGAGTTTGGGATAATTTGGGTTCGGGTCTATTCATGTTCGGGCCAATTAGGGTTTGAGTCTATCCGGGTTCGGGCTAATTTGAGTTCGAGTTTGAATATATTTTACATCATTTTTTATTTTATGTTAAATGTAATCACTTTTAATAAATTTAAATTCTAAGCCTAGGCTTGAATTTGGCCCGATCCGGCTCAAAAAAATCTTAGTTTGGTTTTATGAGCCTACTAGGGGCCTAAAAAAATTTTGAATTCTAAGCTCAGGGTTAAATTTGGCCTGGCCGACCCATTTAAGTATAAATCATTGTTGATAATATTAAAAAGTTATTTTTATATTAATATTTACATATTTTATAATTAAATTTGAATAAAATATATTATTTTATTTAAAAAATACTATTTTAGATCGAGCGTGCTTGAAACTTAAAATCTAAAACCTGGGTCTGATTGTGCCGGGCCTATTATGTTGGGCAGGCTACCTGGCCTATAGGCAGGTTTAGTTGCTAGTCTAACATGTGTTATTTTATTTTTGATATGATATTGTCTATTATGGTTTTCATATTTTTTAATTTATTTTATTACTTTGTTATATTATTATAAGACTTTAATTATCATTACTTGAAATAATAATAATAACAATAATAATAATAATAATATTCAAAGAAGTATTTAAAATTTTATTACTAACATGCGTAAACTCTCAATATTTAATGAGTTTAACTAATTAAATTTTTTTTTAAAAAAGGGATGAATATATGATATACTTTATTGACAATGCTTTCAAAGCTCATGATATGATTTACTTTTTGATAAGTTATTATTTTATCACTTGGCCCAAACGGGCCTAAGCTCAAGTTCTCATATTTTTATTTCAAACTAACCCGACCCGACTCAAAACAGTGATTTTAAATTAAAATAACATATATTTTATTTGAATTTAATTATAAAATATATACATATTAATAAAAAAATTTTCATATGATGAACAATAATTTTAGCTTGAATAGGTGGGTCTAGGCACATTGAATAAGGGTATAGGCTTAGGATTTTAAAAAATTCAGGCCCCTGCTCAACCCAACCCATTAGCAGGTTTAATCACATATAAAATATAAATTAAGTTTTTAATATTTAATTAAATTATATATGGTATTAATATTTAATATTTGATTCATTTTTGATATGGTATTATCTATTATGGCTTCTATATTTTTTAATTTATCTTATTATTTAGTTATACTATTATCAGACTCTAATTATCGTTACTTGAAATGATGATGATGATGATGATGATGATAATAATAATAATATTCAAAGAAGTATTTAAAATTTTACAGCTAACATATACAAATTCTCAATAGTTAATGAGTTTAACTAATTAAATTTAAAAAATGGTAAATCAATGATATACTTTATCGATAACATTTTCAAAATGATATGATTTACTTTTTAATAAATTATTATATTATCATATATAGACCTGCTCAAGGGTTAGGCTACCCACCTAACCCAATTGGGCCTGGGCTTGGGTTATCATGTTTTTATCTTAGATTAGCTCGACCCAGTCAGGATAATGATTGTAAATTAAAATAATATATATTTTATTTAAATTTAATTATAAAATATATAAGTATTAATAAAAAAATTTTTAATGTGATGAACAGTAATTCTAGCTTAAATAGGCAGGTCTGGGCACGTTAAATAAGAGCCAAGCTTGACATTTAAAAAAAATTTAGGTCATAGTTTGGCCTAACCTATGAGCAAGTTTAATCATATATAAAATATAAATTAAATTTTTAATATTTAATTAAATTATATATGGTATTAATATTTAATATATAATATTTAATTTATTTTTGATATAGTATTAAATGTTATGGCTTTCATATTTTTTAATTTATCTTATTACTTTGTTATACTATTATCATATTCTAATTACCATTACAAATAATAATAACAATAATAGTAATAATATTCAAAGAAGTATTTAAAATTTTATTACTAACATACACAAACCGTCAATATTTAATGAGTTTAACTAATAAAATTAAGAAAATATGATAAATAGGCAATATACTTTATTGATAATGTTTTCAAAGCTAATGATATGATTTACTTTTTGATAAAATAATATTTTATCATATATAGACCTATTCAAGGGTTAGGCTATCCACTCGGCCCAATTGGGCCTAGGCCCAAGTTCTCATATTTTTATATCAGACTAGCCCGACCTGGATGAGAACAATAATTTTAAATTAATATATTTTATTTAAATTTCATTATAAAAATATATAATATTAATAAAAAAATTCTTTTATGTGATAAACAGTAATTCTAGCTTTAACAGGCAGGTTTGGGCACGATAAATAAGAGCCTGGGCTTGTGATTTTAAAAACATTTAGGCCACGGCCTGGCCCAACTCGTAAGCAAGTTTAATCATATTAAAAATATAAATTAAGTTTTTAATATTTAATTAAATTATTAAAAGAATATTAAAATAAAATTCATAATTAAAGTTTTTGATTTATTAAAAATTATATAATTATAATTTCTTCATATTTATTTTTAGTATTAAATTTGGGTTAGGGTTTAGGTTGGGTTCAGGTTTGAGTTTTTTCGGGTTTAGGTCATTTCAGGTTTAGGTTCATTCGGGTTTTGGTTATTTCAGGTTCGAGCCATTTTAAGTTCAAGTTTTCTCGGGTTCGAGCCATTGACTTTAGTCAAATCAGGTTCAATTTGGGTTCGAGCTTGGGTTTTTTAGGCGGGTTTTGGGTTTGAGTTCATTTTACCACCTCTAGTCAAAGAAGTTGACCAAGGCAAAATCGATACAATCGAATGAGGGTGACTAGGATGTAATTCTACGTATAAAAGGGTTGACTAAGGCAAAATTGATACAGTCAAATAAGGGTGATCAGGATGTAACCTCGATCTAAGGGTTAACAAATACAATCCAACAAAGGTGACCAGGGTAAAATCCTAGGTCTAACGAATTAACCAGGGTGAAACTAATATAGTCAAATGAAGAATGACCATATGTAACCTAGGTCTAAACGGTTGACCAGGGTAGAACCGGTACAGTCAAAAGAGGGTGAGCAGGATGTAACTTCAGTCTAAGGGTTGACCAAGGCAAAACCAATACAGTCAAATAAGGGTGACCAGGAAATAACCTAGGCCTAAAGGGTTGACCAAGGTAGAATCGATACAATCAAATGAGGGTGACGGGGATATAACCTTAGTCTAAGAGTTAACCAAGGCGAAACCGATATAGTCAAACGAGGGTGGCTAGGATGTAACCTTGATCAAAAGATTAACTAGGGCAAAATCGATATAGTCAAATGGTGAAAATGCTTCATATTTTCCTGAAGGAATGCGAGGTTTACCTTTTAGTTCTGAAATAATTAACGTATCAAAGGCTCTTTCTAATATCATAGTCAACTTATGATCTACAAATTATCAAATATAAATTCAAATGCATGAAGAATGCATATGATGAATGATTTAATTTTCTTTGTCAATGTCTAATCCAGCCTATTTTAGAGCTAAATTTATCTTTTTAGAAAATATGACAAGTATTTTTTCTTCATTTCAAGGAATAGGCCTATATGTCTACTTAGAAATTGAAAGCATTTTCAGAAAGCATTGAGGATCTCTTTTCTTTTTGACAGAGGGAGCTAATACTTGGATTTGAATTTAAAGGCATCTTTAAAAGTCATTGTAGACATGATACACTTGTTCCTTAGAAGTAAAACTAGGCGATGCACCAATATCATCTAGGAATTTAAAAAGAAGAACATGATTGAGAATATGTGGTCCTTAAAATTTCCTATTAGCAGTTGAGCAAACTAATACAGGCTGAAAAAGGAGAGCATGATGGGGAATATGTGGTTTTTAAATTTTTGTTAATAGCTGAAACAAATTAATATAGGTTGAAGAAGAAAAGCATGATAGGGAATATGTAGTTTATCCACCTTAATTCTTCCTAGAATGTTTAAAAGACTTTGGATTACTGACTAAGATCCCTGCAATGTTTTGATCTTATTCAAATTAATGTAGGGAAATCAATTTTTCATCTTTTCCTCAATTCCCATTTGCTTAAAACATTAATTACATCTAGTAAAAATGTTAGCATGGTCCAAAAGACTATCTAACAAAGGTATGAATAAAAATATATACTTGTATTGCAACAAGGAAAGAAGATACAATATCGGTTATTTTAAAATGATAATGAAGTACAAAAGAGATTTGGATATTACACAAATAAGTAAGACCTCTTATTTAGTTTTTCAAAGATTTCTTCTTAACAGAAAGTTTACTTTCATGAAGATCCATCTCTTGAAGATGCCTCCAATCATACTATGCCTTTTTTAGACTAAGTATTTCGACAAATTATGTTTTGTCCATTTCTTTCAAATGCTTGAGTTATCGCTTCAGGTCTTTAACTTAAAGTCTCCCTCTTATACCATTTTTGATCAGATACCTTTTTGAGTTTTCATTTAATTTTTTTAAAAAGTAGATGCCTTTTTAGGCTTTCATCTTTTGTTTTGTTTTTTTGTTCTTTTTTTTTTAAAAAAAAGATATGCCTTTTAAGATTTTCATCATTTTTTTCCTTTTTTAGGCATAGTATTTTTTATATTATCTGAATTAATGAGGTTTGGTAGAATTCCTCTATCCATCTTTACTAGTATCAATACTCTTTTTGAAAATGTCTTTTAACAACATAAGGCCCTTCCCAATTAGGTGCCCATTTGCTTTAGGAATCTTTTTATCTAGGCAAAATTCTCTTCAATACTAATTCCCTCTCATGGAATTTCTTAGGGTGAACTTTCTTATCATGTGCTCTCATCGTTCTTTTCTGGTATGTCTGCCCTTAGCCCTTTTTCTTCAATGAAGCTGCTCATAATGATCTCAAACACATTCGACTTCTTTCAACTTGGTTTATGTTAGAACTCAGAGTAAAAGGATCTTTACTTTGATTGGTAAGATAGCCTCCATACCGTAAACCCAGTTGAAGTTTAAACTAAAGTTTTATAAGCCAAAAAGGCAAAGGAAAGCTTCTCATGCCAATCTTTATAGGTCTCTACCATCTTTCTTGTAATTTTTTAATATTTTTATTAGCTATCTCTATGGCTTCGTTTATTTTGGATGGTAAATCACTGAATTGTGATGAAAAATTTTAAGCTGGGTATCTATCATCAATTTATTATTCAAGTTGGAGGCATTATCCGTTATAATTTTTTCAAGGATCCTAAATCGACATATGATGTTAGTCCTCAAAAATTTGATCACGTTAACCTTGTCACATTTGCTAAGAAGCTACTTCAACCCATTTGATGAAGTAATCAATAGCCACTAAGATGAAGCGATGACAATTCAAAGCTATAAAGGTTATTGGTCCAATAACATCCATGCCCCATATGGAGCAAGGCCATGGTGCGGTTATGACATGCAATGAAAAAGGTGGTACATGGATCTTGTTAAAATAGACTTGGCATTTATGACACTTCCAGGTGCGGTTATAACATGCAATAGAAAAGGTGGTTCATGGATCTTGTTAGCATAGACTTGGCATTTATGACACTTCTAGCATTATTCAATACAATCACCCACCACACTCATCTAGAAATAACCTAGTCTCATGATTTGCCTTACCATTTTATGACCATTGTTATGGATACTGCAAATCCCGTCATGCACTTTCTCTAATATCTTTTGTGCTTCGGGAGTATCAACACATCTTAGCAATATTTGGTCATAATTTTTCTTATAAAGAATTTTTACATCCAAGACAAAATTCATTGTTAGCCTCCTTAAAGTTTTTTTATCAGTCTCAGAGGTATTGTCTGAGTATGCTCAATCCTTAAGATATTTTTGATGTCATGATACCATGGAAGACCATCTGCTTCCATTTCAACATTGTAATAAGTACACAGGAGACTCGTTTATGCTTATCTGAATAGGCATCACGTTTTGCCCCTTATTTACTTTAAAAATGAAAGCTAAGATGGCTAGAGCATCTGCCATTTGATTATAGTCTCAAGTTAAATGAATGAATTCCACCTTTTCAAACTCTTTAATCAATTTTAAAATTAGCTTTCTATACTATTGCATTTTTAAATATAAGTTTCCCATTCTTTGCACACTTGATAAATCACCAAGGCCGAGTCCTCATATACTTTTAATATTTGAGCTTTTCTCTCTACAGTTAACCGAAATCCCATAACACATGCTCCATATTCTACTACATTGTTTGTAGAATCAAGGTCTAGTTGAGCAGTGAAAGGGAAATAATCCCCTTCTGGAGATATTAAGATTGCCTCGATTTCATGGCCTAAAGCATTTAATACTTCATCGAAATATATTTTCCATGTTAATACCTTTGATGGCTCTCTTTCTTTTTCTACCAAAAATATTCATTTAATTCTCATAAAAAAGTCAAAATTCACTGGCTGAAAATCATCAAGTGCCCGGCTTGCTAGGAATTCAGTATAACACTCCTTTTGATTTTCTTGTAACTCACATAAACCATATCATATTCTGGTAGCAAGACTTGCCATCTAGCTATCCTTCCTAACAAAGTTGGTCTTTTGAACAGATACTTGATCAAGTCCATTTTGGTGATCAGCTAGGTGATATGATACAACAGTATTGTTAGAGCCTTTTTGCAGCCCAAACTAGAGCACAACATATATTTTCTATTTGAGAATAACTTACATCATAGTTAAGGTATTTCCTGCTGAGGTAATAAATCGCCTACTCCTTCTTTCCTATCTTATCTTGCTGTCCTAGGACATAACCCATAAACCTTTCAAATACTAATAAGCATAAAATCAAAGGACGTCCTGATACACATGGCACCAACACTGGTAGAAATAGAGATAATGTTTATCTTTCTTAAATGCTTCTTGGCATTCTTCATTCCATTCACTAGGATGTTGTTTTCATAAAAGCCAGAATATAGGATTGCACTTATCTATTAGTTTGGATATAAATCTAGCAATATTAATTCAACCTCTCCAAGAAACTTCACACTTCTTCTTACATACGTGGGGTGGTCATTCTTGTATGGCTTTGATCTTATTTGGATCAACTTTAATCCTTTTTTTACTCATAACAAAGCCTAATAATTTCCTCAATCTTGTGCCAAAAGTGCATTTTGGTAGATTCAACTTCAACTGGTACTTTCTTAATCTTTTGAACAACTTTCATAAATCTGCAACATGTCCTTCCTCCCGAGGTGACTTAGCAGTCATATCATCCATATATACTTCTATCTCTTTGTGCATCATATCGTGGAACAAAGTGACCATTGCCCTCTAATAAGTTGCCTTTGCATTTTTTAGTCCAAATGGCATCACCTTATAACAAAAAGTTCCCCATATCCTGACAGGTTATCTTTTCCATATCTTTTAGTGCCAAATTGATAGGGTTATAACTTAAAAATCCATCTAAGAAAGAAATAGACAATTATGCATAGTATTATTAATCAGCGCATTTATATAGGGAAGAAAAAAATTATCCTTTAGACTCGCTTGATTCAAGTCCTAATAGTCTACACATATTCTAACTTTACCATTTTTTTGGAAACTGGGACAATATTTGTGACCCATTTAAGTATTTTGCCACCGGCAGAAATCCAGCCTTAAATTATTTTTTTACATCTTCTTTTATTTTTATAAGTATTTTTGGTTTCATTATTCTCGACCTCTACTGAAGTGGTTTGAATTCTGGTTTTAAAGGTAATTTATGGACTATGATTTTCGTATCCAACCCTGGCATGTCTTGGTCGAACCATGCGAAAACATTTTAAAATTCCCGAAACAAACTTATTAATTCTTCCCTAGTAATGGACATTAGGGCAGTCCTATTTGAACTTCTTTTCTATCGTCCTCATCATCCCCTTAAATTTATCACCTCCCTAGATTCTTCATGATGCATTATGCGTTCATCCTATCACTCATTAGTTTTAGCAGATCAGGTGGTAAAGTATGATCATCATAATCTTTTTCAAAATCAACCTTATTCAAGCAAATAGTTTATTCAAAATCAAGCTTTAAATCGTGCTTGAGACTATTTACTTTTCCTTGAGTGAGAAATCTGTAAAGGTAAAAAAGAGAAAAGGAATGGGCAAACAAATGTATGACATGATTTGTATGTAACAAAGAAAAGAAATATTGGTATAAAAGAAATTAGACAAAGACAAAAAGATCATATGCATTTCATTTTTGTAAATGATAATTTAACATTTTCAAGTTTTCATGGAAAGATTCTTAGATAACTAAACGAGTTCCCAAGATTACTTTGAAATTGACCTAAACACTATAGTTCTCTCAATGCAAGTTTAGTTTTTTAAAACGTATCCAAAAGAACAAGGATGGATACCATGATCATCATTTGGCTCCTCGCGGTCTTCTTTAATGATGGCCATCTGACATTTTTTGAAAGCTTCGTTAACCACCATAATAACTTCATTTGTTTCTTTTTCTTTAGTTCTTGGATTAACAACTCCTCTATAATAGAAAATTTCATCTAGCAAAGGGTAAAGGGTCGATTTATACCTTGCCTATTGATCGATGGCTTGGGCTAGCTTTTTTTCCTAAGATTTATTTTTAAATTTCTTCTTTTAACTCTACTCTGGCTTGAAGCCTAATCATGTTTATCTTTCTTGCCGGTGATATTGATGGAGCGACTGATCCCTTGCAAGCATTTTCGAAGTCCACTTTTAGATTGGGTCTCTTTAAAAGTCTAGGTTTTAGGATTATAGACTTTTTTACAACAAAGGTGGCGTTGATAATTTTAAAGGACCTAAAAGAGCACTCATCAATTTTAGCATTTTCTTTAACGTAAAGGGCTTCAATAGAAGTCATGGCCATAATGTCTTCTTCCTCGGATAGGATAATCAACTTTTCATGAACTATGAGTTCCACTTGAGAGTCTATTTCTGCTAGAGGAGCTAGTGGGTGGCCTCGCCTCTGGTTGAGTCATGTAAACCTCCTCTTTGAGATCACCATTCAAGAAGGCACTCTTCACATCCATCTGGTGAATCCTCCAATTGAACTAAGTAGTTATTCCAAAGTCCTATTGTTTTGATCTTCGCTGTGCAAAAGTCTCCTCATAGTCTCTACCTTCCTTCCAAGCATAAGCCTAAAAAAGCAACTCATCTTGTTTTCCCCATATGGTGTAAGCTTGAGATGACTTGGACTTTATTTTAAAAAGCCATCACCCTTTCTCGGAGAAAGATTTCTTCTTGATCGCGGCTTTATACTTAAGGGTATGGCCAACTCATGAATCCACAACTCCCTCAAAGCTGCTGCCTTTCGAGGTACATGCATACAAATGAAGCATCTATGGTTTATAAGCTTGTGATTGATTTGATCATCCACACCGCTATCCAACCTCAGGTAGTCAGAGCCAAAGCAAGAGTATAGAACCATATTTGTACTGAAAGATCTTCTGAATCCAAGGACAAGGCAAGTACATTAAATTTTCCTTAAAACGTCCTGCATTTGTCAATTTCCATTTTTGATAAGTGTTTTGGCCTAAGACGTTCTTAGAGCCATCCTTTAACAAGTCCTTCCTCGTCAAAGGTGAGAATTCCCTTTTCTGGGAATGCCAACCAAAGCGAGAAAGGTTGAGGCTGGATACCAAATCTTCAGTGAAGTCAGAGGAAGAAGTAGTACCAATGACGATTCAACTGACGACTTCCCAGTGAGCTCAATACTCACAAAGCCAACATTTCAAGTAGGCTTGAACTTTGTAATAAGAGGGAAGGTGGCCAGTGAGTGTGTCAGCGAATTCATCATCCGCACTGAAAGAGCACTTACATCAACTGCTCTACCACGAATCAGAAACCTCTTAGCAAACTCACATGGACCCAAAGCAAATAAGAAATGATCGACTTTGATGTTTTTTGTCCAATTCTGGGAACTGTAAGAACCAAATCACTTCCTCACAACCTAGCATTTTCTGCCCGTAGGTCAGGAAAGTTAGAAGGCTTTCATCCTTTTCAATTTATCAGGAAGAGCTAACCAGACTAATGACCGTGAGTGCGAAGGACGATAACCTGGTCCATGAAATCTAGCCTTCACCATTACAAGCTGGGATGAGACAGTCGAGACAATATAATCTGTGACGAAATCATACAGCTATGCCAGGGTGAGTAGTGCTGCTGCTCAACAGTCACCCATTTTGATCTTGCATTTTTAGTCATCTGTAGAGCTAAGAGCTAAAGAGAATTGAACCACTCCCTTCATTCTTAGGGGTCTGCTCTTTGAACAACGTATTTCTCTGGTGATATGCTTTCGTTCTTGTATTCTTTCACTGCTTTCGAAGCTTTTCGCGCTTAAGGCATTTCGGGGGGAGGGTGCTAAGGCATCTGTATGCACGAAGAGGGCTAGTTCACTTAAAGCTTAGCGCGGTGGAGGGGGAAGTTCATTGATTGCTAACGAAAAGGCTTATCATGAAGAATAAGCCTATTCCCATGAAAAGAGGGAAGGTGACTGGTGTTGATCCATTGGTTAAGGGAAGATTGACATCAAATCTGAGACGGGGTGGGGAAGACTTACGGCGAGGGATGCATAAGGGCCTAGAATGAAGGGATAGCTAAAATTAGAGGAGCATCCAAAATTAGTCCAACACGAATATGCCTTAAGGGTAAAAAAGAGCGGCTAACCTATGATATGCCAGTCGAGAATCCCTTTCTTTATTAGATAAGCAGCATAGTTTGTGTTGTTGTTGCCCATTCCCCTCCCTTAGAGCATTTAAGGTCAAGGTGCTTTTTGAAAACAAAGTCTTGCTCTGCTTGCCTTTACTCACGAATAAAAGGGAATATCCTTTCTTACCACTTGTCAATCGAGTGCCCAAAGTGCTCGAGTACCTACATGATAGCATTCTTTCAATAGAGGAAAGAGCTTTACGCTCCCTCCCACCTTCCTTTACCCACTTTTCCATGTTCGATTAAACACACCACTGCTAAAACCTCTTCTTAGAGGTCCTCTCTCAATCCCCTGTACTCGACCTATGCCACTCCACAGCTTACTTTTCAATAAGTAGGTACTAACAAAAAAAGTAAGAGTAGTGGATGGAGAGCTCCATTCTTAAATAAATGAATGAATGATAGTTGTTAAGATCTTAATTGGCTGGTGGCATGGCTCTGCTGGTCTGCAATCATAATAGAAAACTTTTTTCTTTATTTCTCGAGATCAGACATTCTCCAGTCGGTGAAAAGCCTGATCTTTTTTTTTTCTATTACTAGTTACGACGAGAAGATCCTAACAAACGGCCGGTGTTCATTCATCGGTTCATAAGAGTCAAGTAAAGAAAAAGGTCACAATCGAAATTTTCCCATCATGAGCTCTTTGCTTTTTTAAGTGTTCCCACCAAATGGAAGCATGCTTTTTTAGTTTTATGGCAACCAGCTTTACCTTGAAATGCTCTGGCACATCCTTGTAATAAAAAATCCTCTCAACAGGGTTCAACCAATCAATAAACTCATCCGCTTTAATTCTTCCTTCAAATTATCGAATATCTACCTTAATGTCATAATCTTGCTGAAAATTATAGTTTCTACGAGCATGACGATAGTGACCA
>JAQSVH010188685.1:0-18151 GCA_029448705.1 Adansonia digitata | reverse complement strand
GGCCATTACCAAATGACCATGACTGGAGTCACCCCTGATCATTTTCGGCTTATCTATAAAAAATGATGATTCCAAGTTATGAAACTTAGAACATTGATTTTATGGACTGCATATACCAGAGTTTATTTTAAATGGGTTCGTGAGTCGATTGCACGTGGGGAAGGACTAGCACCTCCACAATGCCTAAATTCTTACCATTTAGCCATAAATTATCGAAGTCTCAGTTTTCCTCGATTTTTTATGTGACCATTATTTATGTTTAATTCCCTTCTCATGAATATAAATTTTTAAATATTAAATTTGGGTTTTTATGATACAAGTTAAATTAATATCTCTCTATGTAACCTAAGAGGGAGGAGAAACATAGAAGATTCAATAAATGAGGTCTTGATTGATCTAGAAGAGGATACTCTATGTCAAGCATCGGAGGGATATTAACATAAAATATTGCTTGGGGTTAAATGAAATTAGATTTTTTTTAAAAGCATAAATGCAAATCATCATCAAGAAGATAAATGAGTTAGTAATACATAAAGAAATATAACAGAAGTTGCATTAAAGATGAATACATAAAAACAAAATAGGAGGGAGGTTGAGATGTATCTCATAATTGACCTCGATTATTGAAGAATAACTGAATTGATATTTTGAGGCGTGTTTGGATTTGATGGTCGTCTCAAGTATAAAAATTTGATAAAAGATCTAAGGAAGCCTAGAAGAGAGACTTAGATTTTTTATGTATTTTTGGAAAGTGGGATTGGAGTATCCCTTTAGAGAAAATAGGGTTGGAGAATCCCCTCAAAAAAGTGGGGTTGAAATATCTCTTCAGAGAAAATAAGGTTAGAATATCCCCTCGAAAAAATATCTCTTCAAATTTTTTTTTGAAGAAACAAGACTTTTAAAATGAAAAGTTGATTTTTTAAACAAAAAAGGGAAATTAATTTTGAAAACATCTTTTTTGTTTTGATCCGAGCTTAAAGGGACCTATGTTGTGATTCATGGCACCATAGGGGAAATTGTTAAATATATTTCAAGTCATTCAAATAACTAGAAAATATAGTTCGAGAATATCAAAGTGAATTTTCTCAATTTTAGCAAAAATAGGGGACAGCATGACACTGTACTCTTGAATTTATTTTGGTTTGGTCTAATGGTTTCTAATCGCAAAAAGAGACACAATTTGAAAGGAAACTCTATGAGGATTGATGTAAAAATATTTTAAAAATCATAGAAAATCATTTTTCAGGCAAGATTAATTTTTGAAACTAGGTCTAAGTTTAGCATTGCTAGCAAGTGTTAGAAAAAGAGAGCAATGAATTTTGAAAAATCATCCCAGACTCATTACGAATCATTAAATTGCAAATTATACCTTTTCAGAAAGGGAACTTCAGAAGCTTTTCAAGAAAAATGTTTAAAGAATCCAAAAAAAAAAATCATTTGAAGGGTCAGAGTTGCCTAAAAAGAATGTGAATTGCTGATTCCGAGAGTTTTGGACAGCAAAAGTTTAAAAAATCATAACTTCTATATCCAAAAAAATGTAAAGGTAATTCAATTCCTTTTTTAGGAAAAATGCTAAGAAATTCCAAAAAAATCGTTTTGAGTCTAAAAATAATTTTTCAAATAAGGATCAATAAGCTGTTAGTACCAAAATAGAGGTTGCTGCATGTTAAGGTTTTTACATCACATTCTAAAGCGTTAGACATACGAATGTCCAATCACTGAGGTCCATGGTAGTTAAGTAATAGAAATGTCCAACTCTCGTAAAATAGGTTTTTGAACCATTCGCTATCCACAGTAATAATAATGATAGGCTTAAAACAAGGCTTAAACTAATTATTTGAAAGTATTTTTGACTTTAGATTAAAATAGAATTTATTTGGACTAATAAGGCCATGATTCCAAACGTTTGTGTTAGATATATCCCCAATATCGGAGAACCAATATATTGAAAACATTAAATCCATGCTAATTCCAGTGATTAAGGTTAGTATAGACTTAAGTTGGGGTTTTCTTTGCAAACAGAATTTTGTAAGCATCATAGAGGCATTTCAACAAGCATATGTTGAACTAAACTAAGTGAAGATATCAAACATGAACAGTCACTCAAAACAGCAAACTATCCATGCACTTTAACAAAGAAATCGTAGTAAAAATGCATCCCAAGGTATGGTCAAGATCAAAATATGCTAGGCCTAACATTCATACATGAAATAAAGATTTGAAGATAAAAAAACATGGCAAGAATGCAAAAGTAGGGGCTATTTTAATCATAATAAGAAATATGACATTCTTGTTCATCAAAACACCATTTAAGCACCAAAAATATGATCAAAATCCTAAGGCTACCACAAACAAAGCCACAATAATGCATGGAAGCCTTAATAGGGTCATGGAAACATCGAGGTTCACTAAGATGATGGTGAAGAAAAACAAAAAATAATGAAGAAAAGATAGAAAATATACCCAATTGGAAGCTTGAGCTCCTAGCTATATCTTAAATAGCAATCCAGCAACTTAGCAACTTTAATCTCGCTTTCTTCCTTTTTTTTTTCTATGGATTAGCACGTAAAGAATGAAAAGAAAGAGCTTTTGTTAATAGTGGCTATGGAGTATAGTTTTTAGGGTAGAGATGAGGGAAACGAGAGGTTTTGGAAGGGTTTATGGAAGGATGGAAAGGGAGCTACGGGAATAGAGTTTATGGGAGAGCTTGAGGGTATTTTTTTATGTGTCTTATGTTAAAAAAGTTCTCTTCTTAGCTGAGTAAACATTGGATTATGTAGTTGATGATTTTAAACACTAAAATGACCGAGTAATAAGGGCGTATAGGACTTTTGGCATGTACAATATGATAACTCATTGTACCAAGGTGTAGACACCTAATTTCATTCGAGTCTCTTTTCTAATAATCCTGAATATCCTAGATTGAGAACTTAATGGCCATTCTTATTGAGAATGATCTTTTTCAGATGAACAACATATTTTCAAGAACTTTTTAGTCATAATTTAAATAACTGTAAGTTCACGAGACAAAAAAAAACATATTTGATATCTCATTTTGGATATATAGGATGAATATTTAAGAAAAAATTATTTTTAATATTTTCTTGCCAAAATTTTGAAAATCTACTTTTGCGGATGATATCATAGTAAATTTCTCACCTAATTTCATCCGGGTCTCTTTTCCAATAATCCTGAATATCCTAGATCGAGAACTTAATGGCCATCCTCATTGAAAACGATCTTTTTCAAATGAACAACACATTTTCAAAACCTTTTTAGCCATAATTTAAATAACTATAAGTTCACGAGACAAAAAAAAAAGAAGACATATTTTGATCTCTCATTTTGGATATACAGGATAAATATTTAAGAAAAAATTATGTTTAATATTTTCTTGCCAAAATTTTGAAAATCTACTTTTTCGGATGATATCATAGTCAAATTTCCTATTTTTAGGAATTTTTTGAGAATTTTTCGTTAAATTTGAGAAATTAACTTTCGTATATTTTTACGGATAACTATGTTGTATTGATGATGATATGCACTCCCAAAAATTAGAAATATTCAATGAAAAAAATTCTTGTTGGCATTTTATACCCCAAGGTGTCAAGTTGCTCATTTTTATAATTAATTTTGAATTTTTTCACAGTATCGCGGGTATTGTACTCGTGAAATTTTTCTGATAAAATTATCTTAAATTTTGAATTTTGGATTTTGGATTTTCTTTTTTATCTTTTTATAAATTAATATTTTGAATAATATGTTTTATTTAATTCATTTTATGTAATTTTTAATGTATTTTTTGGAAATTTTTTTGGTGCTAGAATACAAACTTTTCGCTATCTGTAAAATTTTTGGTGTAATTTTCTTGAGTTTTGAATTTTAAAATTCTTTAAATGTTCACATTCCATTACCATTGAATCCGTTTTTCAAAATTCATTTACTTGTTATGAATTTTAGATTTTTTCTGTTTTAGAAATACGAAGTTTTCTACTCCACGAATTTTTTCAAGAGGATTTCTCTAAGTTTATATATATATATATTTTTTAAATTCCTCAAATATTTTTATTTAATTCATCAGTTGAGGAAAATTCCTTTTATTTTATTAGTTTTGCATTATTCTTTTGAAATTCTTCTGTTTCCAAAATACGAAGTGTTCACTTCATAAATTTTTTGAAATTTTTTTCTTATTTTATAATTTTTAAAATTATTTAAATATTTTTTTCAATCCATATTAAATCATTTTGAAAAATTCAATTTATTTTATGAGTTTTAGAATTTTTTTTGTTACCAAGATACGGGTTTTATACTTTGTAAATTTTTTTAATAAGATTTTTATCAAGTTTCTAATTTTTAAATTTCTTTAAATATTATTGTTTAATTCATATTTAATCAGTTTTGAAAATTTTTATTTATTTTAGAAGTTTTAGAATTTTTTTGTTACTAAGATATGAATTTTATACCCCGTAAATTTTTTCAATGAGATTTTTTTCGAGTTTCTAATTTTTAAATTTATTTAAATATTATTATTTAATTCATATTAAAACATTTTTGAAAAATTCAATTTATTTTATAAGTTTTAGAATTTTCTCTATTACAGAGACACAAAGTTTTCTACTTGTAATTTTTTCGGTAAGATTTTTCTGAGTTTATAATTTTTAAAATTCTGCAAATATTATTGGTTAAATCATATGAAATCAGTTTTGAAAATGTTAATTCATTTATGAGGTCATTTTTTCCTTAAAATAATTTTTTTCGGTAAAGGTTTTTTCTCATAAAATTTTACGAGTTTGTCACTTTTAATATTTTTTCTGTAAATAAAAAATTGTTTTATTATTAGATTAAATTAAATTCATTATATAATATTTTATTTTAAATATATAATTTTTAATTTTTACAATTTAGTCTTTCTAATTAATTTTTTATGATATAATTTTACAGATATTACAAATATCTCACAAAATCTATAAAAATAGATGATATCATGGATGACACAAGCCATTAATGACAAAAGCAATTAATTTACATCAAATCAAAATCAAATAACATCAAATCAAATTAATATAAAACAAAAAAAAAAGAATTTGGTAGAATGGGGGAAGGCTAATGACAAAGAGTTTTTTTTCATCATTTGGTCGATCTTCTCTCTAAAAAAGAAAAAAGAGAAAGCTTTCATGGATGGTTGATGGCTTCCATAAACCAAAAACCTTAAAATCAATTAAATTACTTGAATTTTCTTATGTTTCCCAAGCTTTAAAGGTAGGTTTTTTAACCAAATTTCTTTTTTTTAATTAATTTTTACTCTTGGTTCTTCATTTTTGGGAGTTAATCATGCTAAGGCTCATAGATTTCATCCATGTTGAAAGGCTAAACATGATAACATATAAATCTTTTGTATTTGTTGTAATCTTTTTTATTTTTATTTTTTATTTGTTATTTTTTACATAGAATATTATTCTTGTTGTTGTGATTTTGGTTTTGTTGTGTTTATGTTGATGTTTAAATTACTTTTTATGTTATTTTGATAATTAATATGTTGATTAGTATATTAGTATATTTATTTTATGATTTTACTTTTATTTAAGTTTAATAATAATTATTTTTGCTTATTTTAATGCTTTTTTTATATCAATGTATGCATATATTTCATGATTTCCACTTTGGCAAAATCTGATTGGAATTTTTTATGATGAGTTTGTGCTTATTTTTTGTGATAATTTTATGTTTTTTTTTTCTATTTTTAGGCCATTTTGGAATATTAGTAAACATAGGGACTAAATTGTAAAATAGTGAATTCTTTTTAAGAACCATTCTTGCCTGGCCGAGAGCTTCATGGCTGTATGAAAATTGATTTTGTGTGTTTACAAACATGATTTAGGCATTTTTAACACTTTAGGGGGCCATTTTGTAATTTTAGGAAGTTTAGGGACTAAGTTGCAAAAAATGAAAAATTATGCTTTTATGGCTAAAAGTGTTTGGGCAAACCTTTGTACACATTTTTGCCACGTTTTTTTGGTGATTCTTTGCTGGTTTGATGATTTGTTGTGATGTTTTATGATATTTTATTATATAAGGGCCAAAATATAATTTTACAAAGTTTAGGGGTTATTTTGTAAATTCTAGAAATATACTTTTTTAAGACCATAGTGTTTGGCAGAATCTTTGTTGGTCCCATTATGTAATTTCATATATGTTTGCATGTGATTTTTGTGATTTTTTTAGGTTATTTTATTATGTAGACACTAAAATGAAAATTTTATAATGCTTTAGGACTAACTAGCAAAATTTCATATTTAGGGGGCAAAATGGACATTTTACCAGTTTTAAAGATTTCTATTATTTCTATGGCCTTCCGTAGGGATATAAAAATTTTCAAAACTTTTTGAATTTGTTTAGTCTTTTGAAGGATACGAAATGTAATTTTCAAAAATTTAGAGGCTTGATTGCAAATTTTGTATTTTAAGTCAAACTTAAAATTTTAGCTTTTTCATTTAAACTAAATTCATCTACTTTTCATCATTTTAGTGTCCATTAAGGTACTGGGATACTTTCACGTCGAAGGTATATCTTAAAAGCATTTTGGTAATTTTCCTAAAACCAAGTCCTAGATAGTAACCGGGATGCTTTTATGCCAAAGGTGCATATTTAGGATAGGTTCATCCAGTTTTCATCATTTTAGTGCTCGTTAGGGTTATCGGGATACTTTCATGTTGAATGTATACCTTAAGAGCATTTTGATAGTTTTGCTCATCGGGATACTTTTTCTCCAAAGGTGAATATTTAGGATTGGTTTAGCCTTCCAAGGTCATTTTAAGGTCCATTAGGATTACCGGGATACTTTCATGTCGAAGGTATACCCTAGGGGTATTTTAGTAATTTTTCTTATCCAAATGTTTTTATGCTAAAGGTCAATTTTTAGGATTAGTTTAGGCTTCTAAGGTCATTTTAAGATCCACTAGGGTTACCGAGATACTTTTACGTTGAAGGTATACCTTAGGGGCATTTTGATAAATTTGCTTACTGGGATGCTTTTACACCAAAGGTGAATATTTAGGATTGGTTTTGCCTTACAAGGTCATTTTGAAGGTCCATTAGGGTTATCGGGATACTTTCATGTCAAAGGTATACCCTGGGGGCATTTTGGTAATTTTTCTTATTTAGATGTTTTTATGCTAAAGGTGAATTTTTAGGATTATTTTAGCCTTCTAAGGTCATTTTAAGGTTCATTAGGGTTACCGGGATACTTTTACGTTGAAGTTATACCTTCGACATGAAAGTATTTTTGTAACCCTAAAAGACTTAAAAATGATCATAAAAGGGTGAACTTATCCTAAATATATACCTTTGGCATAAAAGCATCAATGTGACTACCTAGGACTTAGTTCTAGAAAAATTTATCGAAATACCCTTATGGTATACCTTTAACTCAAAAGTATCCTTGTAATCCTAAGGACTCTAAAATGACAAGAAACAATCATTTCACTGTAAATGGGAAAATTAAGATTTTAAAATTGACTTAAAATGTAAAAATTACAATTAATCCCCTAAACTTTTCATAATTACACTACATACCTTAACAAAAAACCGAAGGAATATGGAAAGTTTTAATATTTTCTACATCCTTTTGGAGGACTGGAGGAACATTTCAAAATAACCAAAATACCCTAGATGAATGATTTTTCCTAATGAGCTCAAAACTTTTCCATTTTTCAATTTAAACCCTACATAATAGAAAATCATAAATTAACACCAAACACATCATGAAAAATCACAAAAACCAAATCGATAATCATGAGAATAACTCAGCCAAACACTTACAACCTTAAAGCAATTTTTTTCAATTTTTATGATTTTGTCCTTAAATTGTTTTAATTTCACAATTTGGTCCCTACATAGAAAAACACCACAAAACATCATCAAACATATGAAATCAACATGTAAAACACAACAAACATCCTCATGATGATTTAGCCAAACATCTTTGGCCTTAAAACAAAGATTTTTTTTTACTTTTTTACAAACTAGTCCCTAAACTATGTAAAATTACAAATAGGACCTTAAATGTTAAAAAAATGCCCAAAACATGTTTAAAAAATACATGAAACTTCCATGGTTCTATGGAATTTTGGCCAATAAAGAATGGCCCTAAAATTTTTAAACTTTTTACAGTTTATTCCTTAGACATTTTAAAATTACAAAATAACCTAAAAAATGAAATCATCACAAAATTAGACAAAAAAACCTCAATAAAAATCCATATCAGATTCGGCCAAGATGAAAAACAATCATACATCATGATCTTCCAAAACAACTTCATAAAAATAACTAACAATAAATAACACCAAGCTTAAATACAAATAAAATCACAAAAAAGTATATAAATATATTTATTAACATATTAACATGACAATATTTAGAAAAATAATGTAAATATAAACACATATATACAACATATCGATACTACGTTAACAACAATAATATTTCATAAAAAATCAAGCTATAATAAAAAAATTAAATATAACTAAAAAATATAAGAAATTGTTCATAGTCACCATGTTTAGCCTTTCGACATGGATTAAAATCCATCAGCTTTAACATAATTTTGACTTACAAAAAGAAAGAAAAATGCATGAAATGAACAAAAATTACAAGTTTGCTAAGTGATAATACCTTTAGAAAACTTAAAAGTTTGAAATATTTAGTGTTTTTTTTTTTTTGTTGGAAGCCTAAAAGGAAGGATTTGGCCAAGGGCTGAAACAAAAGCCCTTAGCCAAAATGTTCTAGGATTTTTCGTTTTTTCGTTTTTTATTTTTTGGTAATTATTACTTTTAAATTTGATTTGATTTAAATTACTTAAGTTTGTCATTTTATGCATTGTGCAATCCATGACATCATTAAGCCCTAGAAAATTTTAGATGATATTTGTATATATTATGTAAAATTATACTATAAAAATTAATTAGAAAAACTAAATTGTAAAAATTAAAAATTATGTATTTGAAATAAAATTTAATATGCTTTATTTAATTTAATCTAATAACAAAATCAATTCTAATGTTAAGAAGAAAACCATTAAAATTCCAAATTCAAAAAATTTGATAGGAAAACCCTTTATCGGGAAAGATTATTATATGTAAAAAAATACAAAACTCATAAAATAATTTAAATTTTCATAAATTGATTTAATATGAATTTAATAATAATATGTAAAGAATTTTAAAAATTACAAACTCAGAAAAATCCTAGCAAAAAAAATTACGAAGTAGAAAACTCTGTATCTTGAAAATAAAAAAATTTTAAAACAATAAAAACTTGTAAAATAAATTGAATATTAAAAACTTGATTTAATGTGAATTTTAAAATAATATTTGAAGAATTTTAAAATTATAAACTCAGAAAAATCCTACTAGAAAAATTTACGAAGTAGAATACTCCGTATTTAGGAAATAAAGAAATTTTAAAAATATGTTTAAATTTATAAAAATGAATTTTATTCAACACATTAGTTAAAATATTAATTTATAAGAAATAATAAAAATGAAAATCTGACATCCAAAATAATTTTTATTGGGAAAATTTTACGAGTATAGCACTCGTAGTATCATAAAAAATTCAAATTTAATAAATAAATTTAACAATTTGATACCTTATGATATAAAATGCCAATATGAGTTTTTCCTCGAATATGTCTGGTTTTTTGGGGTGCATATCAGCATAAATACTACACAAATATCAGTAAAAATATATAACGGTGAACTTCCTATATTTTATGAAAAATTCTTGAAAAATTCCTAAAAATGAAAAATTTGACCGTGATGTTATTCATATAAATTAATCTCCCAAATTTGACAAAAAGATATTCAAAAACCATTTTTAAAATATTCACCTTCTTAATTCGAAATTAGGACTCAAAATTTTTAGCACTTTTTCCTTCATGTGCATATACAACCATTTAAGTATGATTGAAAAGGTTTTTAAAATGCCTAATCTACCTTGAATAAAGTTGCTTTCAACCAAGCTGGCTATTAAGTTCTCAATCTTGGATATTTGGGACTATTAGAAAAAAGACTCGAACAAAATTAGGTATTTACAACTGTCCCTCCTTGGCTGTTGCCAAAAATAAAAAATAAGGCAAAGACCAAATAGACGCAATATTGTTTAGGCCATTAAACTTCGAAAAATAAATTAAACTAAAATGAATATAAAATCTAAATAGCTAAGAGCGAAACATTAAGTTAAAATGGTGACTAGGGTGAGGCTTAAGTCGTAGGGGTTGACTGGGATGAAACCATACAAGTCAACAAATGAAAAAGATTAATTGGCATGAAATGATATGAGTCAACAAATGAGAAGGGTTGACTGGGATGAAACCATAAAAGTTAACAAATAAGAAATGGTTGACCTAGATAAAATTGTTTGAGTGAACAAATAAGAAGGGTTGAGCAAGATGAAACCATACCTATTAACAAATAAGATGAGGTTGACCGAGATGAAACCAAGTCAATAAATAAGAAGGTTAACAAAGAGAAAACCATACGAGTCACTAAATAAGAAGGGTTAGAGGGGATGAAACCATACAAATCAACAAATAAGATGGGTTGACTAGGATAAAACCTATAAGTCAACCAATAAGAAGGGTTAATTGAGACAAAATCATACGAGTCAATAAATATGAAGGGTTAATCGAGTTGAAAGCATATGAGTTAATGAATGAAAATGGTTGACCGAGATGAAACCATGCAAGTCAAAAAGTAAAAAGAGTTGATCGGGATGAAACCATACGAGTCAATGAATGAGAAAAATTGACTGGGACGAAACCATACGAGTCAACAAATGAGAAAAGTTAGGGGATAAAACCATCTAAGTCAACAAATGAGAAACATTGATCGAGATGAAACCATACAAGTCAATAAATAAGAATAGGTTGATTAGGACAAAACGATGTAAGTCAACAAATGAGAAAGGTTAACCGAGATGAAACCATACAAGTCAACAAGTAAGAAGGATTAATCGAGATGAAACCATATGAGTCAGCGAATGAGAAAAGTTGACTGAGATGAAACCATACGAGTCAGCGAATGAGAAAAGTTGACTGAGATGAAACCATATGAGTCAACAAATAAGGAATGTTAACCATGATGAAACCATACAAGTAAACAAATAAGAAGGTTTGAATAACATGTAACACTTGATCAATTGACAAGATGAAGGATTTACCTTAGATTTTAAGGCAATAAGCATGATCATCATTCATTTCCATTGCCACGCTTAACTTTTCTTAAAAATTATTAAATATAATGCTTGCATAATGCTTGTAACGAATTCTCATGATTTTTTATACAACCTATGAACCTGATCATTATTCATTATCTTAATCTAGCCTATATTGGAATTTAAAGGCATTTTTAGAAAATGTTATAGATATTTTTTTGGCAAAGATAGTCAGTGCTTGAAACTTAATTTGAAGGTATCCTTCAAAAAATGGTACAGGCAAGATGAGTCTACTTTTATACTTGGAGTCAAAGACATCTTAAAAAAATGTTACGAATATTGTTTACTTTAGGTAAGGCGAGTAAAGCAGATGGTGCCTATTTTTGGACTTCTTTGTGAAGAATTTATTTTTCTTCTTATCAAAAATGTCCTTGAATGACCACTTTCGAATTCCTTTTTTCTTTGATAGCACTCAAACACGTTGTCTATTTATTTTAATCCTTCCAAAAAAGTCTAAAAATTGAAATAGTAATTAAGATCCATATAATGTTAAACCTAAGTCCAAAGTAATGTAAAGAAATCATTTTGTTATTTATTTCCAAAATATCAATCATCATTTATTGGAAATGTTGGCATGACTAACGGATTTGACAAAGGTATGGATAAAAATATGTATTTACATTCTTATAGAAAAAAGGAATACAATATAGTTTCCAATAAGATTATGAATAAGGTACAGAACAAAATTGGGCATTACTTAGGTAGTCAGAATCTCCCATTTGATTCAAAAGTCTTTCTTAAATAGAACATTGCTCTTACATGGATCTATCTCTTGAAGATATCTTCGATTACACTTTGCCTTCTTTTTTTGGCCTTGACTTTTGAACAAAATTTCACCTCACACATTCTTTTGCCCAAACTACCCTTTTTGGGTTTTCAACCTGAGGCCTCTCACTTTTAACACCTTTTTTTTGCCTTTTAGGCATAATACTTCTTTACATTGTTAAAATTGATGGGTTTGGGTAAAGTGTGCTTATCCATTTCTGCCAAAATCAATGCCTTACTTGAAATGCTTTTTCAACCACATAGGGCTCTTCCCAATTTGGTGCCCATTTATGACATGGATCCTTTTAGCCATACAGGATTTTCTTTAACAACAATTCCCCTTTGTGAGATTACCTTAGGCAAAGTTTCTTATCATGGGCTCTTATTATTCTTTTCTCGTATAGTCACCCATGTTGGATCACTCGTAGGCTCTTCTCTTTAATAAAGTTCAACCATTCATTATGATCTTAGACCTATTCAATTTCTTCGTATTTGGTCTCTATCAATACCCGAAATGAGGGAATTTCAACCTCAGTTGGTAGAACGACATCTATGACATACACCAATGAGTATGGTGTTGCCCTAGTAGAGGTTTAAACTAAAGTTCGATTAGCCTAGATGGAAAATGAGAGATTTTCTGCCAATCTGTCTAAGTCTCTACCATCTTTGACATAATCCTTTTGATAGTTTTATTTGCTGCTTTTATCGCTCCATTCATCATTGGATGGTATGTCACCAAATTATAATGAGAGATCTTGAGTTGGTACACACCTTTGTCATTAATTTATTATTCAAGTTAAAGGCGTTGTTCATTATAATCTTTTTAGGGATTCTAAATCAACAAATAATATTAGTCTTCAAAAATTTTATCATCATCGACTTTGTTATGTTTGTGTAGGAAGTAGCTACAACCCATTTGGTGAAATAGTCTATAGCCTCTAAAATAAGACGATGATGGTTTGAAGGTATTAGGGAAATTGGTCCTATAACATCTATGCCCCATATAGAGAAAGGCCATAGAGCAGTTATAACATGTAGTGGAGAAGGAGATACATGGATCTTATCTGAATAGACTTGGCATTTATGACATTTTCGAGCATACTTAATACAGTCACCTTTCATAATCATCAAAAAGTAGCCTATCCTCATGATTTGTCATGCCATTTTATACCTATTGATGTGAATTCCACAAAACCCTTTGTGTACTTCTTCCAAAATTTTTTGTGATTCAAGAGCATCCATGCATTTTAGTAATTCTTTATCATAATTTTTCTCATAAAGAATCTCACTATCTAGGATAAAAATTATTGCCAACGCCCTTAATGTCTTTTTTTCATTTTTGGAGGCATTGTTCAGGTATTCTTAATCCTTGAAGTATCTTTTAATATCGTAAAACCATTGACAGCCATCTGGTTCTACTTCAACAGTATGACAATTTGCGAAAAACTCTTACAAGCTTATTTGGATTGAGATTACTCTTTCTTTCTTATTTACTTTAAAGATCGAGGCAAGAATAGCTAGAGTATCTGCCATTTGATTCTCACCTTGAGGCAAATGAATGAAATCCATTTTCTTGAACTCTTTTAATAATACAAGAATCAACTTTTTATATTGTGCTAACCTTAAATCTCGAGTTTTCTATCCCTTACGTAGCTAATAAATTACTAAAGCTAAATCTCTATAAACCTTCAACACTCAAACATTTCTTTTAAAGGCTAAGTAGAGTCCTATTATGCATGCCTCATATTCTTTTTGTTTTTTATGCAATCAAAATCTAACTTGGTAGTAAAAGGATAATAGTCTTCTTGGGGGTATCAAGATTGCCCCAACTCCATGGCCCAAAGCATTTGAGGCCCTATCAAAGTATATTTTCCACACTAGTTCCTCTAACTAATCATTTTCCTCTTCAACGGAGATATTCATCAAGTTTTTATCAGGAAAATCAAAATCTAAAGTTTAATAATCATCAAGAGCCTAGCTTGCTAGGAATTCAGCAGTGGCACTTCCTTTAATAGCTTTTCGGCTTTCATAAACTATATCATATTTTGATAATAATACCTGCCATCTTGTTATTATTCTAGACAATGCTGTTACTTCAAAAATATACTTGATTGGATCTATTTTTGTGATCAACCAAGTAACATGATATAGCATCTATTGCTTGAGCCCTTTTATAGTCCAAACTAAGGCACAATATATTTTCTTTATTTGAAAATAATTTGCCTCATATTCCAGAAATTTCTTGCTAAGGTAATAAAGTACCTTTTCTGTCTTATCGGTTTCATCATGTTGCACTAGCACACATCCAATTGACCTCTCAAACACTATGAGGTGTAATATGAAGGGATGGCCTAGCATTGGTGGCCTAGAACTAGAGAATTTGCCAACTATTGTTCCACTTTTTCAAATGCCATTTGGCAATCTTCATCCCATTCTCCCAAATAATACTTTTGAAGGACCCGAAAAATTTGATCACATTTATCTGTGAGTTAGGAAATAAAATAACCAATGTAGTTTAATCTCCCGAAGAAGCTCCTTACTTTTTTTTACGTGTATGGAGGTGGTAACTCCTAAATGCCTCTAATCTTATTAGGATCAATCCCTTTTTCACTTACAATAAAGCATAATAACTTTGCTGATCTTGCACCAAAAGTTTATTTTTTCATATTTATATTTAATTGATATTTTCTCAATCTTTTTTATAATTTTCATAAATAAGTGACATGTCTCTCTTCTTAGGGTGACTTGGTAATCATATCATCCATGTATACCTTAATATCTTTATGCATTATATCATGGAACAAATGACAACTGCCTTTTGATAACTTGCCCCAACATTCTTTAACCTGTATATCATCACTTTATAATAGAAAGTACCCCAAACTACAATAATTATAGTTTTTTCTATGTCATCGAGTGCCTTTTTAATTTGATTATAACTCAAGAATCCATCCATAAAAGAAAATAGATAGTTCTTTGCAGTATTATCAACCAAAGTGTTAATGTGAGGGAAAAGGAAATTATCCTTTAGGCTTGCTCGATTCAAATCCCACTAATCTACATCATTCTGACTTTCTATCTTTTTTAAGAACTAGGATAATATTAGCAACCCATTCTAGATGTTTGGCTACTTCAAGAAATCTGGCATCAAACTATTTCCCACCTCTTATTTAATTTTCAACAATATTTTGGGCTTTATCCTTCTCAATTTCTACCAGACTGGATTCAATCATAATTTTAAAGGTAATTTATAAACCATTATTTTTAGATTTGAACCCAACATATCTTGACACGACCATGCAAAAACATCAAAAAACTCCTAAAGTAAATTTATCAGCCTTTGTTTAGTGATAAACATGATTCTAGTTCTTATTCTGACCTCTTTTTTGTTATCATCATCCTCTAGGTTTATAACCTCTATGGGTTCCTCATGGGCCATTATTTGTCTATCCTCTTGCTCAACCAATTTCATCAAATCAGGCGACAAAGTGCAATCATCAACATTTTCTTTGAGATTAGACCATTCAAAACTGACTTTTGAATTCCTAATGAGATCATTCACTTCTTTTTGGTTGAAATATCTATCATAGTAAAAATAAAAGAAGAATAGGCAAACAAAAATATAGGCTAATTTATAATATTCACTTAAAAATTTTCAAAAGCTAGGATGATCCCTATTACATCATCCTTTGTTTCTTTTCCTTGAGTTACTGGATTAATGACCCCTCCATAACAAAAAAATTCTTTAAGGGAACAATAAAAAATTGAATCCTAACTCAAGTTTTTTTCTCTAGCTCTTTTCTTTGGCTTTCTTTTTTAATTCTTTTTGGGCTTGAAGCCTAATCCATACTTGTCCCTCTTATCGATCACTTGAATGGATCAACCTATTCCTTATAGATATTTTTAGAGCCCTTTTCCTACTCTAGCGCCTTTCCCTACTGTAAGTTTCAAGCCCATGTGATTGCTCTTAGAAAGCTAAGTCTTTAGAAATGAATATCCTTCCGAAACAAAAGTAGCATTTTTTTAAATGCCCTAAATGAGCACTCTTTCACTTCGACATTGACTTCAACATTTAGTGCTTTAGTTAAAGTCTGGACGATTATATCCTCCTCTTCAGATATGCTAACCAATTTGTCATCCACTATAAATTTAACTTTTTGCTGAAAAAATAATGGTATAGCACCAGTAGAGTAGATCTAGGGTTGTCCCAATGAACCATTATTTATAGGGATGATATCCAATACATGAAACTCGATTTCAAAGGGGCATGGGCTAATATTCAACAGAATTGAAATGGTCCTTTTAATTTCTCTGTCTTGTACAAGAAGTGTTTATATGTAGAGCTCTTGTAAAGGTAGTTCCTCCTTACAAAATTTCATCATCGCTGAAGTAGATGAAATTGTCAACAATAATATTATTCACTAGGTAATCCAGCTTGTTGATCAAAATATTTTACAGGACATAAGCTTGTTAAGCATGCTTCTGAACTGAATAGTAAAACTAATAAGGAAATTTTTGCTAGCTACTATTTTAATTGCTATACAATATTGTATTCACTGTGTTTTATGAATTTTAAAAATTCAACAGCTTCTTTTTCTTTGTGAGTTCTTAAATTTCTATAAGAATGTCTTTAGTTGCTACAGCCTTCCTAAAAATTTACCTTTTATCTTAATTTTGACAATAGCTTTGCTAGTTTTGATGCCATAAACATAACCATTTTCAGTTACTTTACTAACCCCTGTTATATCAACCATTGCTAATTGACTCGCCAAAGCTTTTGGAGTTGCTACTTAAGCATCATACCTCCATGGAAAATGTTTATTATCCTTATATGAAAAATGTGCTAAAGTCTGAATGATGAGCTTTGGAAAAGTTTCATATTTGGGAGGTGTAGGCTTCAGTTGATTGTAATAAATAATAAGGAAGCAACCAACACTATAAGATGGTTGTGATGTCCCTCCACTAGTCATATTAATTGATTTTTCTTCCTCTCAAATAGTTTCTGCATAAAATTCAATTTCTCCTTTATCCACCATCCTTTGAATTAAACTTAAAAAAATTGAACAATTCTATAAGTTATGGCTTCGGGTGGTATGAAACTTACAAAAGTTCATTCCAAAATTTGATTGCAATTTATATATTTATGATACTAACAAAGACTCAACCTTCAGTCAAAGTTGCCAAAACTTTTTCCATTGAGGTTTTAATCTCTCGAACATCTTTTTTCATTCATTGCTCTTTCTCAGCAATAAGGCATTAACTCTAGGTTCAGGATGGTTACTTAAAGAATTTGCTGCAACATTGGGTCTCAAAGCATTGTCAAATCTAAAAACACCTTTTTCAATAAGACTCTAGAGCTTTCTTTTAAAAGTAAGGCAATTTTAAATTGAATGACCCACTATTGCATGATATTTGCAGTAAGGATTTAGGTCATACCAACTAGAAAAGTTGCCCTCATATGGTTTAGTAAAAAGCATAGTTATTAATTAAGCCTCCAAAATTTTATCAAATATTTCTTTCTAAAAATAAGGTAGAAGCTCGTAATGAGAACGTAACTGATTGGTTTTTTAGGTTGATTGATTAGGATTTGGCCTTGTTTGATTTTGAAAGGGATTTAGGGTGGTGATTTGTGACGTTGATGAAACAGAAGGTTAAGATGCATTAAAAAAATAGGTGTTTTGGGATTTTTCTCTTTGGCTCTAATAAAAAAAGCAAGGTTCCTCACAGAATAGTTGGCTGACATACTTAACAAATGAAACTTTTTCTTTCTCTTTGTTGAGTTTAGTCTTCTTTATAGTAAAAGATTCACTGATTGTAATTTTTTCAGCTTTTACAGCAACTTCAATCATTTCTTTGGAGATGACGAGGTCGAAGAATTTCTTACTTGCATTCCCTACTAACTTATCATAGTATGGATGATGTAAAATACTTATAAATATCATGGTTGTTTTCTTCTTAGTTAATGGAGGTTGCACCTGAGAAGCCACATATTTCCATCTCTAGGCATGTTCTTTGAAGGATTCTATGGACTTTTTCTCCATATTTTAAAAAGTTAGTCTATAGGGTACACACTCAGCCATGTATTTGTATTGTTGCAAAAACAAACCAATTGGAT
>JAQSVH010188643.1:0-18154 GCA_029448705.1 Adansonia digitata | reverse complement strand
CGTTGATGATATGATTGCCAAGTCAATGAAAGAGGATAAGCATGCCAAAAACCTTCAAAAACTTTTTGAATGGCTATGAAAATTTTAAATCAAATTAAATCATGCCAAATGTACCTTTAAAGTCACTTTGGGTAAGCTTCTAGACTTTATAGTCAGCAGAAAAGGGATTTAAGTTGACCCAGGCAAAGTCAAAGCCATTCAAGATATGCCACCACCTCAAACCCAAAAGGAAGTGAGAAGCATTTTAGGGAGATTGAACTACATTGCTAGATTCATATCCCAGCTCATTAATAAATGCGACCCTATTTTTCAGCTCCTTCGCAAATAAAATCCATGAGAATGGAATGAGGCATGGTAAGAAGCCTTTGATAGAGTCAAACATTATCTGTTAAGCCTGCCAGTGTTTATACCGCTGTTGCCTGGTTGACCTTTAATCCTTTACTTGGTAGTCTTTAACAAGTCTATGGGTTGTGCATTAGGATGGCATGATGAGTCTGGAAAGAAGGAACAAGCAATCTACTACTTAAGCAAAAAGTTCATGGAATACGAGCGCAATTACTCTGCAGTCAAGGAGTTATGTTGTGCTTTAGTATGGATAGCGAGAAGACTCAGGCAGTACATGTTGTATCACACTGCACGGTTGATTGCAAGGCTCGATCCTATCAAGTATCTATGCAAAGCCCCTGTACTATCAGGAAGGCTAGCTAGATGGCAAGTCTTGGTTTTTGAATATGACATTGCCTATGTTATTCAAAAGGCCATCAAGGGAGTGCGATAGCTAACTTTTTGGCAAGTCGAGTGGCTAATAACTATGAACCCTTAAATTTTGACTTCCTAGATAAAGATCTAATGTGTATTTCTGAG
The DNA here is from genome assembly GCA_029448705.1 of Adansonia digitata. NCBI lineage: Eukaryota > Viridiplantae > Streptophyta > Magnoliopsida > Malvales > Malvaceae > Adansonia > Adansonia digitata. Next base: position 17,290 of record JAQSVH010188643.1, on the reverse strand, counting down.
GATGAAGGCACCTCCAACCAAGATTAAACCTGGAAGATGTATTTTGATGGAGCATCAAACACTCTAGGACATAGGATTGGAACAATATTGATGTCACCCGATGAGAGTCATTATCCGTTCACAGCAAGGCTAAATTTTGACTGCATGAATAATATCATAGAATATGAAGCTTGTGTCATGGGGCTTCAAGCAACCATTGAGAGAATGTCAAGATATTACAGGTATGTAGTGATTCGACTCTAGTCATCTACCAATTGAAAAGAGAGTGGCAAACTCACGATGCCAAGCTGATATAGTATGGGAAACTGATAGCAGAGCTCAAGAAAGAATTTGATGATATTAGTTTTCAACACTTACCTCAAGAAGAGAACCAAATAGCTAATACTTTGACTACTTTATCATCCATGTTTAAAGTCAACCAATAGTCAGACATTGCTCCCATCCAGATGAGAATCTACATAATCCAGTTCATTGTCATAGTGTCGAAAAAGAGAAGGATAGCCTACCATGGTACTATGACATCCTTTGTTACATCAAGGATCAGCAATATCCCAAACATGCAATCGAGACTGATAAAAGGACTATTAGAAGGCTAGCTATGGGATTTGTTCTCGATGGAAAAATCTTATACAAAAAAAGTCACGATCAAGTATTGCTCAGATGCGTTGACACTCTTAAAGCCAAAAAGATCCTCGAAGAAGTTCATGAAGGGATTTATGGAGCATATGCTAATGGACATTAGATGGCTAAGCAAATCATGAGAGCGGGTTATTACTGGCTGACCTTTGAGAGAGACTGCATCAATTACTTCCAAAAATGCCATAAGTGTCAAATCTATGTGGATACGATCAAAGTCCCTTCAATGTCACTTCATGTCATGATAGCCTCATGGCCCTTCTCCATGTGAGGCATGGACGTGATCGAGGCAACCACCCCTAAAGCTTCCAATAGGCATTATTTTATCTTGGTAGCAATTGACTATTTCACCAAATGGGTGGAGGCTTCCTCATATGTTAATCTCACTAGATCAACCGTCTGTAAGTTTGTCAAGTGAGCATCATCTGTAGATATGGCCTCCCAAACCAAATCATCATAGACAACGCAAGCAACTTAAATAATAAAATGATGCAAGCGGTCTATTTACAGTTCAAGATCCATCATCATAATTATGTCCCTTATCACCCAAAGGTGAATGGGGCAGTCAAGGCATTCAACAAAAACATTAAAAAAATAGTTGAGAAAATGGCCAAGACTTACAAAGACTGGCATGAGAAGCTATTCTTTGCACTTCATGCCTGTTGGACCTTAGTTCGCACTTCCACGAGTGCTACCCTATTTTTTCTTATCTATGGAATAGAAGCTGTATTGCCTATCAAAGTCGAGATCCATTTTCTCAAAGTCTTGACGAAAACCAAACTTGAAGAAGCCGAATGGGTTAAGAATAGATATGACCAGCTTAACCTCATCGAGGAAAAATGCATGAAGGTCATCGGCCATGGTCAAATGTATCAAAGACATATGATCCGAGCCCACGATAAAAAGATGCACCCACTATAATTTCACCAGGTGAATTGGTATTGAAGAAGATCCTCTCAATTCACAAAGGTGCACGGGGCAAATGGACCCCTAATTAGGAAGGATCGTATGTTGTAAAGCAAGCCTTCTTCGGAGGGGCCCTAATCTTGTCAAAAATAGACGGCAATGTCTTACCTAACCTAGTTAACTCAGATTTCGTCAAGAAATATTACACATAAAGGGCAAAAACCTGAAAGGCATCCTTCAAACAAAAGAAAGCAAAAAAACAAAAACAAAAAAAAATAAAAAAATAAAAAAAGGAAAAAAAACAAAAAGGGGTCTAGATGAAAATCCAAAAAGGGTATCTGGGCAACCAACTCGACTACAATTGAAAACCCACAAGGGCAACTTGAGAAGATCAATTTTGATAGGACAAGAACTGAGAGTACATAAAAGACAATGCAAAGTAATCTTAGGGATCTTTCAATGGTCAACTCATGCTAGGCATATTCATTGTTCGAGAAAGATTCTGAAAAGCACCTAAAGAATATCCATGTCATGATTGTTAGAGGCATTTTTCACCCAAAAGATCATCTTTCTTGCTACCCTATCAATTGCTTGTCAAATAGTATATTGAGTTATGTCTCTTTGTTATCTGAATAAATGTTGCCTTGTTTCTTTTAGCCCCCATACAATTCATATTGCACTTGTCGTTTAACTGATAATGTTTTATAATTAATTGAAATACGCATCAGGACATCTTGACATTACATCAAAAGGAAAAGAAAAGCACAGGGAACTCAGTTCATGCCATGATCGTTAAAATCATGGACTTTTCTCATCCAAGCACCCATTCGGCATGACCATACATCAAACCATTTTTGGCTTTCACAAGCCACATCTTAAGAAAAACTATTTTAAGCTAACAAAAAATCAACCCATGCGTTCTATTAGAATCCTATCGAAACCAGAGACATTAACCTAATCGGTCAAACGTTCTCCAAATTGTTGGCAATGCCTTTTAATTGTCAAGAAAGCAATTGAGCCTCTCGAATCAGGAAATGCAATAATCGAATTTCTTGGGAATAGATTTTTGTTGTATCCCCAGTGGACCCAGGACAACCTACGATCCCAAGTGAAATTAGGAAAATTTCAATCCCTGGTTGGACTAAGATGAATCGCCATCCCTATAAGAGTCTGAATGATGTACAAGGAGAACTATGGCTATCTCCCATATTAGACTTCACGTTATGCAATCATGATAACATTCCACATCATGCATTCACATTACCATCATACATCATCAGTTTTACAATATCACTCCAAGCCAAGTTTACTGAACCTCCAAGGAATTCCTTGTAAGTACTCTAAGCTTCGCAAACCAAATGTCATTCAGGTAAGGTTTTTTTCTCCTTATCCCTCATGTCAAAACCCTTTTTATCAGGAAACTACTGTCAAAGGGCCAATGTCAAGAAATTATCCAAAAACTATCATAAAAAACTTTTGTCGAGAACATTCGTCAGAAGCTTTATCAAGTATTTTTCAAAGAACTAGTGTCAAAACCCTTTCATTGAGAAATTTTGTCAGTAACTTTTGTTAAGAAAAACTTGTACTAAAAGTTTTATAAAAAAATGTTGTCAACACCTTTTAAAAGCCCACAAGTCAGTGGCACCCATTTAAAACCCACAAGTCAGTGGCACCCTTTTAAAACCCATAAGTCAGTGGCACCTCTTCAAAGCCCATAAGTTAGTGGCACTTTTACAAAAGCCCATAAGTCAGTGATACCCTTTTAAAGCCCACAAGTCAGTGGCACCTTTACAAAAGCCTACAAATAAATGATACCCTTTTAAAGGCCACAAGTCAGTGGCATCTTTACAAAGCCTACAATTCAGTGGCATCTTTTTAAAGCCCACAAGTCAATGGCAACCTTTTCAAAGCCCACAAGTCAGTGGCACCTTTACAAAAGCCCACAAGTCAATGGTAACCTTTTAAAGCCCATAAGTCAATGGCATCTTTTTAAAGCCCATAAGTCAGTGGCAACCTCTTCAAAGCCCACAAGTCAGTGGCACCTTTACAAAAGCCCATAAGTCAGTGGCACTTTTATAAAAGCCCATAAGTCAGTGGTACCTTTTTAAAGCCTACAAATCAGTGGCACCCTTTTAAAACCTACAAGTTAGTGGCATTATTTTTGAAGCCCACACGAGCTGGTGGCACCCAAGTCTAAGTCAAAGCCCGTACAAGTTGGCGGTACTCAAATCAAAGCCTACATGAGCTGGTGGCACCTAAGTTTAAGTCAAAGTCTGCATAAGTTGGTGGCAAACACATCAACAATCCATGTTACTCTATACCTGCCTAAGGGGGTCAAACCTTAGAAAACCTAACACCCTAGTAGGAATGAAAATCCTACAAAATTCACCTAAACCTTTATAAGGATTGCTGTTAATAGACTGCATTTATCACAGCGAAGTTAATTATAATTTATTTCTTTGTAGGTGGTCTGGGGAGCATCGTTCCACCTCGGACAAAATAATGTCTGTTTGTCTTTGCCCTATTCCTAATTCTCAGCAACGACTAAAGAGGGATAGCTGTAGACACCTTATTTTGTTAGGGCTAATTTTTTTAATAACCGGGATAATTTTTTATAGTCCGAGCATTTTTGACTCATCCACTATTGATAAAAAAACTAGATTTTAACTCGTTTATTTGCATTAAAAAAGATCAAAACCCATGTTAAATTACGAATTCAGACTTTTCAATTAATCAAAACATGTTTTTTGAAGTTTAAATTAGATAAAAAAGGTCAATGTCACATGGTCACCTTACTCCCTAGTTTGTTAACTAAGATCACCATCAGCCACCCTATTTGCTGGAAAATCATTTCAGTATTTAAACCAGCCACCCTATGTCCATCACATTGGTAGCAAGTTGCTCCCTACAGCCACTCTATAGCCACCAAGCTGACACCACTTTGTCCCCCTTGACAAATGACCAAAAACACCTTTAAATTGGCTCCAAAATGCTGGTATAAATAGACTACTTAAATCTCAGCTGAAAAAGGTTAGATTCTAACTCTTTTTCAGCTTCCAAAACACATTCCTACACCAAGAAAACCAAATCCCGTAGCTCTTCACTCACCACCTAAAAACAGCCCCAAAACACTTATTCCCAACCATTACACACTCCAAAAAATCACCCTCATCCATGTTAGAGCCAAAACTCATTATTTCTCTCTTTTTCTTGCTTATTAACAACAAGGAAAAGAGGGAAATTCAAGCCATCTCTGTAGCTCCAATTATTTGGTCAAAAAGTGAAGTTTTATTAGTATAGCTTCTCACTTTATCACTTTCATTTTTTATTTTTCAACACCTTCATCATTTTAGTGATCTCTCCATGTTTCCATCACCCTCTTAGGATTTTCATGCATTATTGTGGCCTTTGGTTGTGGTAGTTTGGGATTTGGATGCCTTAATGCCCCTTTGATGTGCAAAATACCCTATTTCATCCTTATTATTTTGATATCTCTTGCTTATGCATTTTATGGCATATCCATGCATCCTTAATCCATGTATGAATCATTAGCCTAACATATTTCAAGCATATTTATACATCAGCTTGCATCTTGTCATGAATCATTATCATTTTCAACTTCCATAATATTTTCTTGTCAAAATGTATAATATTTCCTTTGTCTAGACCATTGGTAAAGTTAGCATCCCCATTCATGTTATGTGTCATCCCCTTGTATGTTTGTTGTCTTCCCCTTGTCAAAATGCATGTTTGATGGCTGTCAAAAACTAATTTTCAAAACCTCCCCAAGACAAGAATGTTAACCTCAACCAATGAGGATTAGCATGGATTTAGCATTTTCCTTAAAGTTAGCAAAATATCTTAGGGAAAATTAAGTTTTTCAGATTTGGAATCTTGGTTAAACAAACTCCAATCTTCTGATTTTGCAATGAAAATGACCTTACACTTGTTTCCGAAATGTTTGTGCCTTTTTTTTTGAGTCAATACCTTAAGTGGTATGATCAACGAGCTGTTTCATCATCCCAAATTACTCTAAGGCTGTGCAAATGAGTTTGTGATGCTCATGCCGCTGTTTCCCTTCAGTTATGGATGTTTGAATGTCAATGACTCGAGTTTGGACTTGTAAACATAAAGAAAATAAGATATATCCCCTGCTTTGCTTTGCCTCTTACTAGCAACACAACTATTGCAAATTGAAATATCACTTTAAAATCCTAAATGATTTTTCATGAATTTTCTGATATTTTCCTCTTAAAGTGTGTCAAATTATCTTTAAAACGATGTCTTATTCACCCCCTAGATCATTCCGATTGAGAGAGTTATGATTTTTCAAATCTAAATTGACCAAAACCTCTAGAATCTAAACATGTATTCTGGTTGGGCCGTTCAGACCCACTAAATGATTTTTCCAAAATTTTCAAACATTCTTCCTAAAAGATTCATGAAATTCCTTTTTTGAAAAGGTATCGCTTGCAATTTTTTGATACCAAATGAGTTTGAGGTGATTTTTCAAATTTTGACACTCCTTGTCCCTCATATGCTCTGCTAGCAGCACAATTAATTCGAACTTGAAAATTTATTTCCATGGAAAGTGACTTTTTGGGATATTGGGAACACTTTTAGATGGACCCTCATTGAGTTTCCTTTCTAACGATGTTTTGTCCGCCCTCTAAAGCCTTCAAACCAATTTAGAATAAATTCGGGAAGTGAGATAGCACGATGCTATCCCCTGTTTTTGGTTATGGTCAAAATTAAATTGCTTCCCCAAGCTTCATTTTGAGACATTAGAATGTCACCATAGCACCTCGATCAGCCTCGAGAACATGCTTTGACCTTCGATAAGCTCGTATCAAGGCACAAACATACTTTAAATCTTTACCATTCTCATTCATAATAATTTCTTTTGCCAAAAGTCATCTAAATGCTTACTCGTTTTCTAAATCATAAAGTTTTGTCAATTTACGTTTTCTAACTCAACTTCTCTAAAGAGTGCCAGATATGTCACTTTTAAAGATACTCCAACCTTGACTTTTCAAAGAGATACTCTAAGCCCACTTTTCTAAATTGTCAAGATTTAAAAATTTTTCTTTGTCAAAATAATTTGTTATCCATGAGGATACTCCAACCCCGATCTTCTAAGGGGATACTCCAATCTTGTTTTTCAAAATTATCAAGATCTAAAAATCTTTCTTTATCAAAATTATTTGTCATCCACGAGGATACTCTAACCCTATCTTTCCCAAGGATACTCCAATCCTGTCTTTCAACTATAATTAATCTTTTTTCTTTCCTTCTTGGATTCCTATGAATATGTTAAACAAACCCTGTTTAATCAAGAAACCCAGATGCATCTCAAAAATTGTCGATTCGGTTATTCCCAAAATAATAGATGACAATCGCAAGATAAATTCCAATACTCTATTCCTTTTCGTTGCGTTGAATGATCCATGTTATGTTGCTTCATTTGTTACCTCACTAACATGTTTTCTTTGTGATGATTATATGCATTCATGTTTTCAAATTATTTCAAATAAAATTAAAGGTAATGTTTCACATAGGTATCTCTCCATTGCCCAAAGTGAAACATTCCATTTTCGAAGTAAAACTCAGAGGTCATTTTATTGAAAATCTCTATATTCCCCACTTGTCAGGGGAATATATAAGATTAAATCTTTTTCATTAAAACCTAGATTTGTATCTCTATAAGATTCATGCATTAAAAAGGGTTATATTGAACTAATGATGAGTTAAGATCAAAAGAATCAAAATCGAGATAAGACATAGCTAGTATGGTACTGATTTTGGGCATCACGAAGAGGTTCATGCCTCATCGTGTGTAACCAACTCTTGAACCTAAACGATGAGTCTTTGTACTACGTAGACCATTGGATCTATGTTTTAAGTTTCGTAACTTAAAATATAGGTTTTAATAGGCAACCGATGATGCCTAGCCTAAAATGATTGGTGGCGACTCCAAGCATCGGCCATTTCATGATGGTCATCCAAGACCAATAAGATAAGTGATTCGTCTTATGGTCCCTTTCATTATATCAAAAGTCGAGAATCTATACATTCTCATTCTCATCACATCGCAAAAAAAAAATTCTCGATCAAAAAGACATTTCCAATTCAAAAAAATGTTTTAAGTTGTACGCACCCATAGATCCGCGAGGATCTACCTCGGGTACGTTGCGACAGTGGGTGAAAAGTACCATGTGCATCGATAAAACATGTTTTGTATCGATACACTAAGGCATTTTTGCCCAGTTCAGACCATTTTTTAGCCTTCGAAAACTTAATTCAAACATGTTTTTCACACCAAGAAGCCATCATAAAACATTGCAAACCTTGACTATGGGCTTATGATCGGATTTAAACCAATTTTGAAAGCATAAATAGCTAATGAGAAGGGTCACTTTCATAAAATATATGGTTGTAATAAGGCACGGCAGGTATATCTCTAGTTGTAGGCTGTCATAGGCTTTCTGCCTCCCTGCTCTACATGACAGAGCCAATAGGATAGGAGTCAGCTGAGCATAGTAGCTGAAGATGTCCCTTGGTGCAAGAGAGAAAGGTAAAAAATGCCATTGCTTTGTCTCCTAAAGGCATTGGTTGAACAGTGAACTTAGGAGGGACTTTCAGCAATCTAAAAAAAAAAAAGACTAGATCAATTCCTAAAAATCCTCCAAAATTCCTAGTTTTAAAAACTCACCAAAAACAGTATTCCACTACCTTTCACCCTCAATCATCTTTTATTCCCGTAGCTTCCTAAAACCGCCACCAGAAAACCTTCAAAAACTCAACCCTTCACATACTTTTATCCTCAAAACACCCCACTATCAACCATATTACCAGAAAATGTCTTCCTTTCATCTTTTTCTTGCTAAATAATACCGAAAAGATAAAAGAATTAAGCTAAAGTCATTACTTTAAGAGAAGAGGAAAGTTCAAGCTTTTGTTGGTATATTTTCTAAATTCATGGTGACATAAGTTTTAAGATGTTGTTTTTCAAGCAAAAAAACCCTTTTTTTAGTCGAGAAACACTGAGCCTTGATCTCGCGTTTAACACCTTCATGGCATGGTCATGAGCTATTTCATCATCCCAAACTACTCTGGGATTGTGGAATGAACTTGTGATGCTTGTGTCATTCTTTTCCCTATGTTATGGACATTTAAACAGCCATAATTCGAGTTAACCCCCAAGGAACCTAAAAAATCAAATAATCCCCTGTTTTCATCTTGGCAACATAATGGTCCAAATGTTAAAAATCATTTTTGATCCATAAAATATTTTCTTTAATTTTGTAATATTTTTCCCATAAAAGGGCATCAAATTATCTTTCTAATGGTGTCTTGTCTACCATTGGATCATCCTAAAGGAGGGAGTTATGATTTTTCAAACCTTTGCTGTCTGGAACCCCTAAAACTAGCATGCAACATTCTGTTTGAGCCATTTTGGCCCACCAAATGATTTTAATGAAAATTTTAAACATTGTTATTAAAAATTTCACAAAATTCACTTTCTAGAAAGGTATTATTCACAATTTAATGATTCCGGATAAGCTTGGAATGATTTTTTAAAGCCCATCATACCCTTTTACTTGTACATGCTGCTAGTGTCAAGATAGTCCTAACTTTAAAAACTAATTTTGCCTAGAAAGTAATTTTCTAGGATTTTGAAATATTTTAAATTAAACCTTATCAAGTTACCTTTCCAACAGTCTTCGTTTGACCCTCGAAGCCTTCAGATGCACTTGAAGTAATTTTAGGAAAAGAAATGACATGATGTTTCCCCTATTTTTTAACTTAGTTTTCAAATATCCTTATATCGAAACATTTGAATGTCTCAAAATGCACTTAATCAGTTCCCTCATAGCATAAGCCCTTTAGACTCGGATCAAGACTAAAATACAAAAATGATTTAATACTAGATATCTCTTTTACCCCATATTAAAATTTTGATTAGTGGAGGTACTCTAACTCCATTACCTCGAGGGGATACCCTAACCCCATTTTCAACTTAAAACTTAAATTTTCTTTTTGGATCCACCTTCAAGATTCTTAAGCCTTATCTGAAGCTATAAAAAATTCTCATTTTTGGGATTCTCTAACCCTACTACTCCAATAGATACTCCAACCTTATTTTTAATTAAAAATTTAAATTTTATCTTTATTCCTAAATATTTTTTTTAACTCTATCTTTGGGGAAACTCCAACCCTGCTTCGCCTAAAAAATCCAAAATTTTTTTTTTTTGGATACTGTAGACTGCTTTGATTAAAATCATCTTTGACCCTCAAATCACCACCAAATCTAGACTGGTCTCTGAAATTGTCATCCTAGTTATTTTTTCAATAATCGAAGACAATTATGAGATACATTTCAATCATCCCTCTTTTTTATGGTAATTATGAGATACATTTCAATCATCCCTCTTTTTTATGTTCTTTTGTTTATGATTATTTGTTTATGATATTATTATATTTCTCTTTTTCCATCTTACTAACATGTTTCCTTTTGTAGTGATTATCACGCATTCATGTTTAAAATTTTCTTTTTCAATAAAACTTACAAGGTAATGTTCTCTCCAATGCCTAACACGGAACATCCAAATTTTTTTAATCCAATCTGAACATTGTTTTCACAAAAATCCCTATGTTCCTCACATCTTCAAGGTACATAGGTGAGATATTTTTCTTTTTAAAAAAAAACTGGATCTAAATTTACAAAACTTCATGCATTTAAAGAATTATATCTAAATAAAGACTAAATGAAACCAATTTAATCGAGGCCAAAGTGAGACATAGTTAGTAGGTATTGATTTTAGGCATCATGAGGATGTTAATCCTTCCCCATGCGTAACCAACTCTTGAACCTAACCAACGAATCGCTAAACTTTGTAGACCTTGAAATTGATGTTTCGAGTTTCGTAACTTGAAATATTGTTTTCAATAGGCATCTGATCCTGCCTAGCCTAAAATGATCGATGGCAACTCCAACTTTATGGCCACTTTATGGTGGCCACTTGAGACTCAATTAGACAAGCAATTCGGCCAATGATCTTCCTCTCCTTCACATTATTATGCCTAATCCAAATCTCGATCATGGGATAACTCAAAGGCTCGACCATAACCAACAATTTTTTTATTTTAAGTCAAGTGCAGCATCATCCAAAGTTTTAAAGCCGGGCACGTAGTGACAGCTTGGCGACTCCACTGGGAAGCTAGAGAGTTAGGCTTATAACTAGCAATTGCTCACTCGGTTCTTGGATTTTTGGTCTCCATAATTATTTAGATATAATTCTCTTTTATTTTTGTCTATTAATCTTTATTGTTTTTGTTTTTGTCCTGTGATTGTTAGGGATTATTTGTTCTTGAATAAATGTCAATTTGAATAAATATGGCATTATGAGAGTAAACAAAAAGATTTGATTGTTTCCTTAACACACACCGTGCACATGCATTTGTACTAGATTCCCACCAGACACCATGGTGTGGTTAGTATCCTAATTATTAGGAGGAAATGAGCCATCCAGCTTCGTGAGTAACCCTCTACATAGGCATGGTAAAACCTTTCAGGGTGTAAATTACCTGTCTCTCATATGTACCCCTTCACCCTTGCATAGGGAAATACATCTATCAAATCAAACCTATTCTGCCAAACCAATAATGGATCTAGGATCAGGATGCCTCGACTATTCTTATCGGATGGAAGAGCAATTCAGATACCAGATTAGGCATCAACTCAAACCTATATTGTGAACCCTATGAGCTAAACCTTGTAAAACCATATTGAATTGCTACTAAAATAACAAGAAGAGTAGAATCACTTAAGGAAACATTTCTTACCTTTACTCCTATATACCATGGTTATGTGGGCGATGATGCATGAACATTGTCACCATCATTTGTCATTTTTTTTCATGATCATTCCTTTAAGGTATGCCATTACGTTCAATGGCAAATCCTCTTTAGTAAGTGGGTCAGGACAAGCGAATGTCATTACCTACAATGCTATCTTAAAATAATAATATCTAACTAAAATAAGCCATCATGGTGCCCCAACAATGGCTTAGCATGTAGTTAACATAGATGGTGATGAACAAATGTCACTATCAAAATGGTTAATCTTAGTCTTCGTAAGGTATCATGTTACTTTGTAAGGAGGCAATTTTACTGTGGACATGCCGATATGCTACCCGTTTAATACCTCAACATTCATGATCATCATGTCTACCGCTAGGCATTGTACCTCCAATTCTTGGGGCAAATTTTGTGATACACTTTTGTTGCTATTCTTTCATTTCTTTAGCTTTTGCCTATTATTTCATATTCATCACCAACTCATTCCTTTTTTGCCTTTTTTTCACCATGCATCATTTCATCATAATCACCATCACTGTGGGACAATTGGTCAATGGTTCAATGTTCATCAAGAGGTGTCTGTCATGGAGGAAGAGTCCATTTTGGAGCTAAAGCCTTTTGAGGAAGTTCGAGCATGGTCAGAATGCCGACATCATGAAAATAAAAATGCCCTTGAATCGGGGTATGTCTCAATAGTGCATGAAAGGATCAAGATAGGGTATTGTCAAAATGATTGGCAAGATCTGAGGATTATATGGACCAATTGGGACAATACTGAAAGGGAATTATTTATTAAGAGATGCGGAGATATTGCTCTTTCCCTCCAAGTCCGTTTGGATGTCGACTTGTTATAAGCAACATCGTAGTTTTGGATTCTAGCAAATCGGTGTTTCAATTTCAATCATGAAGATTTCTTCCCCATGTTTTATGAATACACTGCATTACTTAACATTAAGAGAGAAAAGGTTGATAGAATATACTACAAGGCTTTGAACCTTCAACTTTCAAGAAAAGATTAGCTCAAATCCTCGGGACAATAGAGACTTCGATTAAAAGTCATATCAAAATGAAGGGGAATAGTGAATACATCTTATAGCCTAGTTTGAAAGAAGCAATAGTGAGTACCATTGACATATGAAAAATCCAAGATATCTACCCTTTGGCGATATATGGTCTAGTTATATTTGCAAAGACATTATGCTATGTTGAAGCTACGGTAGCTGATGTCTTTTCTAATTTCTATTGCAACATTAGTCACGCACTAGTCATCATTGCCGAAACTATTCGAGCTCTTAATTTTTGTAAGAAAATGAGTATCAGGGGCTTCATCGGATGTGCACTTCTCTTTCACATTTAGCTTATCAGTTACTTTAGACCTAAAGAAAGTAGGACGTCATACTACTTGTTATCTAACTTTAGCCTTATCTCTAAGGTATTGGAGAATGAATGGCCTTAAGACAAATTTGAAGAGTGATAGGTCCAAAATTTTCAGAGCCTCAAGGAGGAAGAGGTAACATGGAAGGACTTTTAGTTTTCCCCACAAACAGTCATACACCAATGTGAAGGTTACGGTTATATAACACTCATGGGATTATGGGAAAGCATTAGCTCCATACCCTTTTTAGTTTTTTGACAATTTCAGTGCTGTCAATTCATCCCCTTCATCCAAGACCTAGAGTTATGGGATTTTGACTATGGTGAGACTGTTTATAAGTTAAAAGTTCAGCTAGCCTTTCATACACGGAAACAAACACACTACATGGAGAAATACTGGAGAAGGAGTAGTATGACCCCAAGATTTGGTGAATTGAGGATCAGTCACATTAATAATGCCTTGTCGCTGTCTAGTATTAGGATAATACAAATACCAATTGACGAATTTCCCTTTGAGATTGAATCGCTCAAGCAAGAGTTCAAATAAGAAAGGCAACCTTTGCCAAGGAGATTACTTGATTAAAAGAGGAAAATAGTCAATTGAAAATAGACCTCTACCTCTGAGATAGTATGATGAATAAGGCTATTAATGAGAAAAACTGCCTCAAGGAGGATATTAAAAGTATGAAGAAAAACTATGTGACCCTTAACAAAGTAAGTCCTGAAAACTTAGAAAGTCATCGATTGAGTGAAAGACAAAAATTACTACTCTTAAGAAGGAACTACATCAATGGAGAAAAGTAGCTAGGGTCAATAGGGAAAAGCTTGTTAGAACCCATGCTCTTTCATCAATTTACCAAAAGAAGAATGAACGACTAGAAGCTCGAGTCTAGGATTTGAGAGCAACCAGGTTGAAAATAAAGCTCTGGATCTTAGAATTCAAGATTTAGAGCACTCTCTTCAAGCTCGCCAAGACCAAGTCAATGCACTGGTGAAAGTCTCCAAATAGCAGCTGCAAGAATGGCTTCAAGTGGTTGATCATGCATACCAAAACTATTAGGACCATCATCGCGTCTGACAGAGCAGATTTAGGTAGCTCGGTTGGAGGCTGAGAACATAATGGATGTAGCTCGATCCCTGACATATGATATCTTTCCTACTAGAACCCATAAGCAAGATATGTTATATTTCTCAGACCATCTAATTAGGCAATGTAACCATTTCTAGCATTTTTGAATGTAATCATATACAATCAGGACATTTTGTTCTTTAATAAAAGACACTATTAGTGGAGCTTCCCTTAATCCAATTGTCCATTTTGCATTTGCATGACTAACCCAATTCTTTCATTATTTTATTCATCCATTTATCTTTATGATTTTATATTCGCTCCCATTGCATATGCATGAACATATCATAAAGGCCTAATCCGAAAATATTTTAAAATAAAAGTGCTCTAAAGCATGAAACTTACAGTTCACAATCGGTATAACACTCATAATCATTGAAAAGCTATGAAAAATAATCACCAGGCCCTCATTGAAAGATTTAAACTGATGTATAGAGATTCTCAAGAGCAATTACTGTATAAAAATAAGGAACCCTAAGCTCAGATTATCGAACTAACCAAGCTACGGCCCAATGCATTGAAGAAAAAAGGGCAAACAAGCACAATCGAGGTAAGAAAAGAACCGACCAATCCTGAAAGCAATTTTAATAGTGGTATTGAAGCCACTAATGCTTGGGAAAGGGCACTGCATAAGTAGCATCTTCTGACAGCAAACATCTTACCAACCCAGCCATTCATTTACATCAATCCTGCAATAGTATCCTATTTGATTCAAGGATTTTAAGGCATAGGCTCTTCACTAGCAAGGCCTATAGTCCTAGACCTTAATGAGCAAATTGAGCAAGAGCAAGTAAAGAGGCCCTTAGAAAATGATGAGGATTGGACAAGTATCAGTCACTGGACAAGCGCTTTCGAGTTGTTAAAGGAAGAAAAAATTTAAAATTGTAAACACAAAATCATTAGGGCTAGTTTTGAGTCTCGTCATCCCACCCAAGTTTAAAGTACCTGATTTTGAAAAAAATAATGAGACTATTAACCGCACTGCCCATCTTTGCATGTGCTATCATAAAATGGTGAGGTATGAAGAAAACGAGAAACTACTGATCTATTACTTCTAGGATAGTCTGACTTAGTAGCTCTTTAATGGTATATAGGCTTGATCTTGTAAGAATTCAAACATGGGTAGATTTGGCATGCCCATTCCTTGATCAGTACAAGCATGTGTCTGATTGAGCTCTGGATCACCTCTCTCTCATGAACATGGAGAAGAAATCTTCTGAGAGCTTTAAGCAATATGCTCAGAGACAGAGAGATGAGGCAGTTCATCCTTTTTTAACAAAAAAGGAAATGATAGTCATGTTTATTAGTACCTAACGAGCTCTTTACGATGAAAAGCTGGTAGAGAGTGCCATGAAAAATTTTATTGATATGGTTATATCAGGTGAAATGATTAAGACTGCCGTCAAAAGCGGTAAGATATCCATTAGGGAATCATTTGGATTAGTCAAGAAAATAGGAAATAAGGGTAAGGAAAAGGAGGTGAATGTTGTTGGTAAAAATCATGCTATGTTTAATCGAAGTCTGCATCTAGCATAACCTATGTGCCTCATGAACATGTTAAATACGGGTCTTAATCTTTACTCCCCCACACCACAATCAGTTTATACCATTAGATTTGCTCTAGTAATAAGCTTTGCGCCATATTTTGCTCAAAATGTGACCCAGAATGCACAACCTTGCAACATGAATAATGTGGGAGCTCCAAACAATCAACAAGCCTTGAGAAAATGAGCACTTTGAACCACTCCCTTACTCCTATAAATAGATTTACTTTCAATTATTGGCAAGTAAACTAGTGGTCCCAGTATTCATAAACCTAAGATCATAACTGTCCCCTAAATGGTAGAATAAGAATGCTTTTTGTGAATACCATGTTGGAGTGCAAAGGCATTCCATTGAGAACTGCACTTCATTTAAAAGAAAAGTGCAGCATCTATTAGAAGAAAAAGTGATCAAGTGGAATAAGGGTCTGGACTAAATGTTAGAGCAAATCCATTGCCTAATCATACTGAACTGAGAGTGAATGCAATAAATGATGGGAAATATTGTTGGGTCAAAAGAAGCATTAGAGAAGTCAAAACCCCAATTAGCAAGGTTTGGCAAGCTTTCATGAAAGCTAGAATAGTAACAGATGATAAAAATCAAAGAAGAAATGCCACTAAAACATCTTGCTACCACTACAGTCAAGGAAACGATCTACAACATTGTCTATCATTATTGCAAATGGTCTAAGGGATGATAGACCGATCTGAGATTGAGTTTTATGAAGAGTAAAATAAACACATCGATCCATTTATTAATGCCACGGATGAGAAGTGGCCCACATATAATCGAATCTTAAGTTATTTATCTTTTTATGGGCATGGAAAAGAGAGCGGATGAAAGTTTTAAGCAATATGCTTCAAGATTTATGGATGAGACTACCCAGATTTATCCCTTATTGATGGAAAAAGAGATGATTGTTAGATTCGTTAGCACATTGCAAGCCTTTTATTACGAAAAAGTAGAGAAAAACTTCATGGATGTAGTCATAATGATCAATGATGCCATGAAAATGAATCAGGTAGAAAAAATAATTACAAAAACAAAAGAAAAAATGAAGGCTATTCAACAACCAAAATCAGGCACTAAAGCTATTTTGTCTCAAACTCATGCTGAGTTAAATGTAAGAGAATGGTCATTGAAAAAAACTATGAGATTGTAGAAAGCATAAAAAATGTTAGAGTGCAAATGAATTTAGTTTGGCAAATCCTGGTGCAAGCTAAGGTACTTAATGCAGTCGAGAAAATAAAGGAAAAAAATTTTGACTTTTGTGATTTTCATACTGTTTATGGCCATACTTTTTAAACATACAAAAAGTTTCATGTTATATTTCAAAGGATGATGAATGAGGGTAGCATCGAATTCTTTGATGAAATGCAAACCCCTCATACCAAGTCTGCAAATGCAGCATCATCTATCAACACTATAGAAGAAAAAGCGGGTAATCCTCTTTATGGGGTTGGAAGGCTATTGATCTTGTATAACAATCAACCAAGAGTCAAAGTCGCCCCTGTTAGCCTACGCCAAGGACGATCACTCAACTTTCATCTTCTTTCCCTTATAAAGTCTATAAGGCAATTTCTTGGAACTATAAAAGCAAAAACTTAAACATCAGAGAATCTAGTCAGTAAGCATTGACCTTTGAGAGGCAAGTCACCTAACCTGGAGTGGCTGATGTTATGCCCAGTAGCATCAAGAAGTGAAACTCAGCAACAGAATACTAGCCCTGTTCCTTAAGCACCAAAATCTGTAATCAAAAACTCAGATGTTAGCTATATTAGCTTTGAATTAATCATTAGTTTTGATATAACTAAAACTTAAGCTTAATTAGCTTGTGTTTAA
>JAQSVH010188632.1:5131-18155 GCA_029448705.1 Adansonia digitata | reverse complement strand
ACTTCTAAACAAAAGCTTATTTTAAAATAATAATAAATTAATAATTTACTTTTAGATATAAATTTTTAAATTATTTACAAACTATTACATTTAACAATAAAATAAAATGATTTAAAAGATACCTAGACCCAACTCAAACCCGAGCTCGAATCAGTTCGAACAAAAAATGACCCAAACTCAAAATAACTTGAACCATAATGACTTGAACCAAAATGATCCGAACACAAAATGACCTAAACCCAAAATAATTCGACTCAAACCTGCCCAAATCTATCCAATCATCACCTCTAGTATATTTCATAAGAATTATAAATATATTTAAGAGCGGAGCAAAAAATAAGAAAAAGATGGTGTCAAACTTATATATATGTATGTGTATATGTACAGATACATATATATATATATGTATATACATGTAGATACATGTATATATACACACACATATAGACTTATTTCATCTTAACTATCAAGTTTTTTATTTATCTAGAATTATGTTAATTAAGAGGATTTATAACATCTATTAATAGTGAAATTATTAAATTTTACAAACAAAATTAATAAGATGATATATATCCTCTAAAATATTATAAAAATAAATAAAAATGAGATTTGTGACAACCGTTTAATTCATCTGTAAAATTTAAAAAATTTAAAAACTAACACTTTTGAAATTAAACCTAGGAATAATTTTCTAAAAAATCAAATAAAATTTGAGTTAAGATTTTTTACAATTACTGTTAAAAAGGTAAAATTCAACAGATCTTTAAATTCTAACATCTAGAATTCTTTTCTTTATATCAATATTTAAAAAACTGGATTGGAGGTTAAATCGATGATATTTTCAAGGCATAATTCAACCGGTCTAGCCTGTTAGATTAGTTGAACTAGATTATTTAGTTAAAAAAATTAAATATTAACTAAACAATTTTAATATTAAATAAATATTAAATATAATAAATATTTAAAAACTAATATATATTTAGCTAAATGGTATAATCTTTAATAGAGATCTAAATAGGTTAAATCTTCAAATCTCATTAAATAAAATATTAAAAAATAGCTATAATCTGATTTTTTTGGACTCTTTTAATTTTTTAATCAGTTTTTTTGACGGATCTCTAATTCTTGTTCTCTAATTCTTTAGTTTTATAACATATGCTAAACAGATTAAGTAACAATTTTTAATTCAATCAGTTCAACCAACTAATCTAACCTGATTTTTTTCGACAATGCATTATATTCCTAAACTGAGATTTAATAATAATAATAATAATAAAAGTTTAATAAATTGGGCTAAGCCCACCAAAAAAGAAATTAGGTTAGAGATGTTCACCATTATCGCCCATGGCGCATGTTAATTTTGACTATCAAAGGATTTTAGATCTTAAAAGCGAAAAGCAACAAAGAAGAATAGTGGAATTAGACAAATGCAAAATAAAAAGATGAAGAATGATATCGGCAATTAGCTTTCAAAATCAAATGAAAGAAAATGATAGCTTGAAGGGTTATTTCGATGACTATTTCTATAGTGATGAACGATCTTTATGGCGACAAAAGGAAGAAGAAGAAACTATGTGGGGGGGGGGGAAGGCAAGAATATTTTTCTAAGAAAAAGTGGGTTGTTTCTTTTTGAAAAATCCATGCAATTCTTGGACCAACGATTAAATAAAAATAAAAGACAGATATATATATATATATATATAGTTTCTAAGAAAAAAAACTAGGGAAAAAGAAAGAGAGAGAGAGGCTAAAAATGGTGAGGGTTCCTTGTTGTGAGAAGATGGGAATGAAGAAGGGACCTTGGACACCAGAAGAAGATCAAATTTTGATATCTTATATTCACAGATATGGCCATGAAAATTGGAGGGCACTTCCCAAACAAGCTGGTATTTCTTATTTTTTTGACTTCTTTCTTTAATTATCTTCATATTTAGGTTTAGTTTTGTTAGAAAGAATGATATTTTTTGGTAAAAAAAAGGTTAGGATAGGAAAAATGTTGTAGATGCTGAGATTTAAATTTCAAATCGAAGATTTATGAGTCAATTAAGTTAAACCCTACGCTTGAAAAATAAATATATATCTGTTTTGGTAAAAAGAAAGCTGCAATTTAAGTATAAGGAAAGAGTTGCATATGTTAATTCAAACTCCACATCGATAAAATATTATATTTTAAAGGCGATTGCATGAATCAATTAAGCTAAATCTTACATTTAAAAAAGAAAGATATTAGCATAAAGGAAGCTACAATTTGAGAATAAAAAAAGAATTACAAATACTAAGATTCGAATCCAGACAAATTTAATATCTTTAATCAAACTAAACTCTGAGCACATAACCACATATCAATTTTTGAAAAAAGAAAATTGCCGTGTTTTGTTTTCGTTAGGTTTATTAAGGTGTGGAAAGAGTTGCAGGCTTCGGTGGATAAATTACTTGAGGCCAGATATTAAACGAGGAAACTTCACCACTGAGGAAGAAGAAACCATCCTTAAGCTGCATCAAAGTCTTGGCAATAGGTGAGTGTATAGATTGGTTTGCAATTTCCTTTTTCTAGAAATTAAAGTTTTATGATTTTATTTCTTTACTAATAGTGTAATCTGATAATTGCGTAGCTTTAATAGACTTATTTGTAAATGAGATTGCGATCTAAAAGTTATAATTTTTTTTATCTAAATTCATGTCAAACCAAACTAACTAGAATTTAGAACAATTTTCCTAGGCTTGACCCATATGGGTTTGGCTCCTTGGACAGGTTTAATCTTTAGCATAATGGTGAATATTTCCTACATGGAGCTTAAAATGAATCACATTTGGAAAAATAATTATTTTCCATAATTAATGTCAAACTCAACATTATTAGATCTTAATTAGTAAGGTATGATATAACTTCATAATTAGCTAGCAGATGTTATGGCTAAGCATTAAAATGTAAAGTAAATTTTCTTTTCAAATTTGCAGATGGTCTGCCATTGCAGCAAGCTTACAAGGTCGAACCGATAATGACATCAAGAACTATTGGCACAGCCATTTGAAGAAACGACTCAAACAAGCCATCGGATCGACGACGGAAATGAGAGAAATCGAGGGAGCAAGAATGGAATTACAGCATCAGAAGCCATCGATTTCGTCACCAAACTCCATGAAATCACCAGCTTGTTTAGCACTAACAACAACAACGTCTGAAATGGATCAGCCTAAAGAATTTGCCTTTACAAAGCAGCAGCAGCAGCGGCAAGGGATTGATGATCAGCTTAAATTATCTGACGTTTCCATGGCAGAAACCATGAAGAACAATGGGCTCAATAGTGATACTGATGCTAATAATAACAGGGATTTCTGGTATAAACTATTGATGGAGAACTCGAACGAATAGTTCATGGAAATATATCAGCTTTGTTTAAGCAGCGATAACTAAGCAGCATCTTGTAGAATTTGGCTTTGAGAAAAGCAACGCCTGCAAGGGGTTGATAATCAGTTTTCCATGGTGGAAACTAAGAACAACAATGGCTGCGATCGTATTGATGCTAACTGGGATTTGTGGTACAAACTTGTCATCAAAACTTGGAATGAAAGCCCATGGAAATCTAGTATAGTTTGGGTCGCTATTTTCCAAATTATCCACGTTCTTGAACCTTAAAAATACTGTCCATTACATAAATTATATAATTACATATATTTATATCATATCTAGCTAATTTTTTTATATTTTATATAAAGTTTTCGAATATACTTTGTGGATTTATTCTATTTGGATTGATTTATTCAGTAAATCACCATTTTACTTCGCCTATAGTCTAAATTTTAACTACTTAAAACAGTTTTGTTTTTGAAAGAATGAAATCCTTTTAACTAATTAATGTCCTATCTTATTAACAATTTCAGATTCAAGAAAAGATTAATTATTGCTGGAATTGATAATTCATATTTATGTTTAAATTTTATAACGTTTTAATGTAATGTAAATTATTAAATATATTAAATTAATAATATATTATATCTTATTTATTATATTTATTAAACGTGTCAAATCAATGTAATTATTATATTATTACGAGAGAAAAAGAGAAAAATTAGCACATAATAATAATAATAATAATAATAATAATAATAACCCTCGGCTAAACTTGCAAAAACAGAAGTTAAAATTTTTTTTAAAAAAATACCTTTTCTTTGAATGAAAAGAAAATCAAATCTAATGGCATTGTCAATCTCAAATGTTTTTCACTGCCCAAAGCCCAAAATTTCAGCACAAAATTCTATTATCCCCTACTCTTCAATCTCCAGCCTCTTGTATTCCTTTCTCAGGTAATAGTAGTAACTCTGTTTATTCATTCTCTTCTCATACTTCTGTTTTTTCTATCCCATTATTGGTTTTGGCCATTGGATTCCTGGGGAAACAGAGGAAATCGAAGGAAAACATGGGGAGAGAAAAAGATGAAATCTTTGATTTTAATGTTTGGAAATCGAAAAGTGTTCGGTTGGTGTTGTTGGTGAGTTCAAATTAGCAGAATTTAGCCAGAAATAAAGCTTTTTTCTTATTTCTGGAATTTCATGAAACTTTTGGGATAATAAAGACTGTAATTCACTTGATTCAAATTTTTTTGAGCGGGGAGGGGGGAGTGGTTCTATAGGAACTGAATAAACATTTGAAAGTAAAGCAAGTTACCATTAATTTTTCTTTCATGTCATTGAAGCAGAGTCCATATATATATATATTGAACTTTTATTAGCTGGCTTATGAATTTTAGAATTATAAAGAATAAGCATGTAGAGCATTGAGTAAGAATTTTATTACCGCCATGTGATAATTATATTTTAAGCTTGTTTGGTTAGTTACGCTGTGAATGTTTAACTTATTGCGCCAAGTCCTTGAGCTGATTAGATTTCCTGGGAGTTTTGCTTTTCCGAATATTAAAATCGTCATTTCTGCTGCCTCATGTGCAGCTGGGAGTTCTAATCCAGACAGTGACTGGAATCCATATGAGGTATATTTATGTCTTGACAGTTGTTTCATTTTGCAGACTGGAAATTTGGGTTATTCATAATCAGAGGATTGTGTGTTTCAAATGCTTGTACCTCTCAGGTTCTTGGTGTGAGCCCTATCGAGGGATTTGAAAAGGTCAAGCAAGTGCATACAAGGAAACTCAAGGAGGCTGACAAGAGAGGCGATGAGGCTACTGCTGCAGTAGTAGGTTACAACTTTCTTAATATCAAAATGTTGCTCCAAAAGAATGTTTTAACGTATTAAATTACAAGTACAAAAATCTGCATATAGAAGTTTTTGCTTACTTTTGAGGCACTTTTGGTTTGCTGATCTATTCTTTCCAGCTTGAGAAGGCATATGACAAACTCATGATGGCGCAATTAATGAATCAGAAGAAGGGTGTGACATATGGTTCGTTTTAGGTATGTTGTTGATGATACTTGACATAATAACTTTGTCTGATTTGTGAAACCCACATCGCATACTCAGTCCTTTCATGTATTTGTATCTTAGAAGGTTCGGGAAATCAAAATTGTTAGATACCACTTTTTCTAACACATTCAGTAACCAAGAAGACAATTTCATGACTGAATGCTAAATCTGTTTCTTTCCCATAGTGTTAAGGGTTGTTGTTGTTGGACAAGTATGATTCCTAAGCTTATGCTATACTATAAATGAAATAAGATTAAAAAAATTGAATGATAGATCAGAGGCTTTGGGCATTAGGCGGCGGTCCTTCTCTTTTGGAAGGAGAGCATTGGGTTGATTGTTATGAACCTTGTATTTTGTCTTATACTGATCATTCTGTTTATGCATTTTTTTGTTCTTTAATAATTTCAGGTTTCAAAGGATGTCAAATATGCTGATAAGCAGCCAAATTTATTATGGGGGCCAAGGTATTGTACTTTCACAAAGGTAGAATATTTCTGTATTGAACTTTCTCATCTTTGATTGTTTGCTTTGAGCTATTTGTTGCCATAATGGGCTATTCATTTTGTCTTTACCTTTGTTACTAGGACTTGAATGTAAGTGTCTGATATGGTGTATGTGCGACAACTGTATGTTCTAATTTTTTAAGTTTCTCTACGTATTTGAAGGGTCTTAGGAGGGTCATATCCCCATACCTATGTTTTCAGTTGCATTGCTTCGTTCTCTAGCACTTGTTTTCCGTTGCATTGCTCTATCCTCTGTGGTATGAGATGACGTTCAACTTCTAATTCCATCTTCACTAAAGTTTACCATTAACCTTGCTCCTTTGGGGCCTTACAATTCAGATATTTCCTTTTCGATTATATGAGTTTCTCTCACAAGTTCATACTTGTAATTCTAAACATCAAATTTCCACCTTCGTTTTCTTCTCTTTGTCGACTCATTGATGACATTCAATTGAATTTCTTACAGGCTTACACTGGTGTTTTCAATTTGATCTGAGTATATTGGAAGTTATATACCTGCTGTTCTCTACAATAACCAGTTAAGGACATTGATCTATGTCCTCAATATTAGTTTTATTTTATGAATTAATATCCCACCTTTTACCCTTCATAGATCTCACAGCGCATTACACATACATAATTGTGTTGAGTAGTGTTATTTCACATCGGTTAAGTATGGGATTAGTTGCAGTCAAAGATCATTTTACCTTTTGCTAATTAATTTTCAGTTGGATGTTTAACAAGTTTGCAAACTTTGGGCAGCTTAAGTTTAGCTCTCAAAATAAGCTGGAGTTAGATTTTTTATGTTACTCAGACTTGGGTACGTCTGACATGTGTATGTGTCAAACGGGGATGTTTTTATTTTTTATAAAGTTTTTCCATATATTTGGAGGGTCCTTGAGGTGTCCTATCCCCATATTTATGTCAAAAATATGTCGAACACGAATACTTAAAAAAAATGAAGAGTCGGAGCAACTTTGGTCTAATTTATCCATTGCATGTTCAACACATGATCTTACATAAATGATATGGTAGCCTGTCTCATTTTGCTTTAGCCAAGTGATGAGTTTTCACGTGCAGGAACTCATAGTAACCACAGCATCAGCAATGGCACTATACGTTATGGGATCATACCATAGGTGATGAGTTTAATGGAGTTGCAGGTTGAGGAACTTATCATCGCTTCATCGTTTAGGAGCTTGTGCTTCATTCTGTTAATTTTATTTCTCCAATTTTGTTGAATAAGATGCAAACTCTTGCATTGTTTTAAGCCTTCAATGCAAACTCTTTCCTCCCTATACTATTGTTAGTCGGACTCAGGATAAGTGTCATATACAAGTACATGTCCAACATGGGTATACTATAGGTGATGAGCTTAATAGAGGTCAGGTTGAGGAACTGTTCACCAGCTCATAGTTTAGGAGCTTTTTTCATTCTCTGAATCTTTAGCTCTAGAAATTTGTCAAATAAGAAAGATAGCTAGAGAAAGGGCTGAGGAAGAAGCATGGAAGCAGGAGAGATCTAGATCAAAAAGTGTTGCAGAGGGAGCTTCCGAGACCTCCCAGTGCCTCCATGGAAATAATTAGAGATTCTTTGATGAGGACTGACGGAGACAAAAGTTCCTTTGTTCCTCTACTTCTATTGAGCAGGCTGACGAAATGATTAAGAAAGGAGGTTCTGTCCTTGCTGGAGCACGACAGTGGTAAGTATCCACTTGATGAAAAGGCAAATAAGGGGAAGAAAAAAGGTGCCAAACGTCCTGAAAATGGATCTATTCCCAGTATAGAAGATTTTGAAGGAGATGAAATGGAAGAGGTTTGTCATGCTTTTCAATGGTTATGTTGCCTTTATGTTCTTCTTTCTTAGGGAAGTCATGTTTCCGAACCTTAGCAAATTCACGGGACATTATCACCATACGCTACATTTACTCATTAATGTAAGAAATTTTCATTTTGGGTGCTTGCTATAGAATTGAGTTGAGTTTTGTGATTAAACATTGCCCATCGCAGATTTTATTCATTGAGTTTGAACCACCTAAAATCACGTTCAAGTAGTTGAAAAGAGGTTTTCATTTGCTTCCAACTCAAATGTTTTGGTGTTTGTAAGTTTTGCACTCTACATTTGTCTTGTTCCACAGCATGTAAGGTTGTGTACTCTAAATTCCATTTGATGAACCCCATAGACTACTAGCTCTTCAGATTCAGGTCCCTGTCTGCCAGATATTGAGATTCTATTTTTTGAGTTATGATCCTTGACTGTTGTAATATCCAAGATGATATGTGAGCTTAACTGATTATGAGCCTTTCGGAGACTAAGAACTGGCCTTATTTTTCTTGGCAGTCTGATTTCATGATAAAGGGAGAGGCTGAATTTCTTTGGGTGGCAATGGGGCATGAAAATGAATCTCTTGATGATTTTGTGGAAGCACATAATAGTTGCCTAAACGATCTCATGTTCTTCCCTACTCGTTATGCTTATGGACTATAAAGTGTTGTTGGAAATAAAGAGAAACTTGCGGCCTTGCAGACTGAATTTAACTGTGCAAAAAAGAAGATGGATATTGATAAGTCAAAAGCAGAAGGCATGGAGAAGAAGCTCAATGTCCTCGTGCAGGGTTATGAGGTACATCATTAGATGCATGCTAATAACTTTCATTATTAATTTGTTTCTACTACCACCATTTTTATTTTTTATGGCAACTGGTAGCGCGCAAGTTATAATCTCTATCATAAAGTTTATGTTATTAGATTTCTTTGAGATTTTGGTAGTGTCTAATAACAATCACAGAAGCCTTTTATACAACTTAATTTCTTTGTGTCTGAATCCAGTAAACCTTAATGCCTTGAGATCAGTGTTTGGAAGTAGGGATGTGGAATTATATATTTGCTGGATTAGAGTAGAATTGGATTATCATGGAACAATTAGCATACAAAGAAGTACCTGTATAAAGAAAACGTATTAAATATTTCCCAGTGAAAAGTTGTTTTAAAACTGTTTCTTTCCTAATATTGATTGTTTCAGGCTGATTTTATGATTTTCTAGAAGACTATAATACATCCTTGTTTACTTTTTCTTTTTCCTTCCGTGCTTTCTACGGTCTGGTGATTTTTGATGTGGAAAAACCTTATCATAGTTAGGTTGAGTAGTGATGTTTTACCTTATATAGTATCTTGATATGTTCTTTGAGATTTCATGTGCTCTATTGGAAATTACATGTCATATTTTTAGTTATGGAACTTGTTCGAAATTCAATTCTACTGAGCAATCAACAGTCCGGATGATCAGAGACGGGCTGCAACGCTTTGCCATCAGATTTAGCCAACCTTTAAGCAGATGGATACCGCAGGAACAGAACTAGAGTGTTTCCAAGCATTACAAAAGCAGGAGCAGTTGGCAGCATCACACAGAATAAATGGTCTCTGGGAGGAAGTTCAGAAGCAGAAGGAACTTGAACAAATCTTAGAAAAACGCTATGTGAATCCCATAGCTGAGTTAGAAAGGATGCAAAATCTCATGAACATATACAGAGTACAAAGTACAAAAACAAGAAGAGGCAGCTGAAAAAGATCGCTTTCTTGGGTTGTCTGAGGCTGCAGCACGTCAAGACGCTGTGCCAAGCTCTGGACTTTCCAAGCTGCACCTTCTTCCGGTCATGTTGACTCTTCTCTTGATGGCCAGCTAAGCCTGAAAGTTGATACGACTGTCCAGTCAAGTAATGGAAATGGATGGAAGCAAGTGTGGTAATGTGCCTTCGGTTGTGGAAGACAAAGGAGAGAGTAACAAATTCTGAGGTTGCTTCGGAATCTATGAATCCTGATGCTGTGTCTACCAAACGGGAAATCATCCTAGAAAAGCTTGAAGTTGAAGGTTTTACTGACCACACCAAGGTTGACAAGTCTTCTGTCTTGGGTGGAGACACTGCTTAAAAACAAACTGGAATGGAGGAATATCAGGTTTAGCTCTCAACAAGTAACGAGTTTTATCGGGCTATGTGGGACTAAGTCATGAAATTCTTCCTCATTCAATGAGTAGTTTGATGCATATATTGAATTTTAAACTTTAAGCTTATTGAATACCATTTTTTATTGGTGCTTGCATGAACCAACTTTGCTAAGTTCCGGATTTTTAGATTCTTCTTATTACTTTATGTCACAAGATATACTTTGAAAGACGATAAGTGAAGGGTTTTAAATTTTGAGGTTCGACTACATGAACGAACCGAGGTAAGTTCTAGGTTCTTAGATAATTCTTATTACTTTGTATCAATATATATGTTTGACATAGTGGAGGGATAAAAAATCACTGCAGAGCAGAGAAAGTATACAAAAATTTTCAAACATGTTGAATGTCATTCTTTAGTGGTGGTTACATACATTAATAAGCTAAACTCTGAGTCTTTAGATTCTTCTTATTATTATTTTATTTCACTAAATATATTTTTGATAGGGGGTAAGGATCAGGTTTTAAATTTTGATATTCGAACTTCTGACTTATTAAATATCATCTTTTAAAAGTGATCGTATGGACATACTGAGGTAAGCTTAAAGTTTCTAGAAATTTTTTTTAATTACTGTGTCACCAAATACATTTTGACATGGTGGAGGGATCAAAACTTTAGAGGAATTTGGTGTTAAAAGCTTAAATGAGATTCCATCGTTGTCTTTTGGTAACCCTATAACCTTTGTTATACCTTTGCAAACTAAACTCAAGATAAGTGCATATAAAATTATCTAACCATGTAAAAAAAAAAGTTGTCCTTAATCAAATAAAGTGACAATGACATGGTATGTTTTAAAGTGATGAATTTATTCTTACATAGGGAGACAACTTGACCAAGATAAACAATGAGAGTTTAACTCAATTAGTTAACTTAATCACTTTAAAATAAGATATTTAAAGATGTTTATCGGTTTGGTTGAGTTGTAGTTTGAAATAAAAATTATATAAGTTTAGATCAGATTTGTATTAATTTAAAAGTTTATTTCACTATTTTAAAATAATATTAAAAATTATTTTTATATTAATATCTATAATTAAATTTAAATAAAAATATTATTTTATTATATAAATAGTAATTCAAACTTATTTAGGCTTAGTCCGTAACTAGACAAATTGCTTGATCCTTGAACAGGTCAAATAATATTTAATATGTTTGTAATTTGAGTTTTAATATTTGTAACCTTAAATACAATTTTTTTTTTTTTTGTAATGATAAATATAAACAAGACAATATTAACTTTCAAGCAAGTATTTTGTGTAATATAACAAACTTAAACTCGAAGATTTCAACCAAGAAAGTGATGATGATGACGATGACGACGATAATAATAATAATAATAATAATAATAATAGTGCATTTTTGAAGTGGAGTCACGTCCCAGGACTTGTTGGGTGAAATGGAAATTAAAAAAAGACCAAAAATAAGGGCTACGAATTGTGACGAAGGTTCCTAATTTTTGTTGGTATTCATTGTTTACCCATTAAAAGCTTACTTATTATTTGCTATTGATAGCAAATTTAATCACTTCTGTAGCTTCCAACTCTATAATGCCAATATTGCCTATCCTTCTGGACTGTTGGGAGAGCAACAATCTCTTTGTTATCATTTATGGGGAAAAAAAAAAAGATCGGAAAAGTCCTTTAATTTCAATTTTACGTTTATTTTATTTATTAATTTGTTTACAATTAATCATCCCGTCTATTGATAATGAAATTTTTTTTAAATATTATTAGTTTTCAATGTCACATGCGTTTTATGTGATTTTACATGTTTAAGTTTTAATTTATTAAACAATCCATATCCATTTGCCTGTCAATATGCTTTTTTTTTAAAAAATAAATAAATAAAATCATAAACCACAATATTTTGTAGATAGGAGAAGTTGTTTCATTGACAATGGTATATTTTGTCGGTGGCAATTCAAATTTACTATAAAAATATTAATAAACTTATCAAATGATATTTTATCAACAGTATTTGTAATAGAGTAAGTTTTTTTAATTTATTTTCCTTTTGAAAAAAAATCTTTGAACTTTGTCTAGCATTATTAAACGTCATAGTTTGAATTTTGATTCATTGAAATTTAAAATATTTATTAAAAATAATTTAGAAAAATATAAATTGAAATTAAAATTTAAGTATCATAATATTAATCAAATTATTTTCAATTTATCCCTCATGCTATTGTCATTAGAATTTGTCTCAACATTTCCTCTATAAAAAAACTATTACTTTAATGCTTCATTCTTTTTGAAATATCTCTAAATCGTTAATAAAAACAATTGTCAATTAATCTGCATCAATATTAAAAAAAATATTATTTCATAATATTATAAGCAATGTTTAAAAATAAAACTATATAAAAAAAGAACAACTTACAGAAAAAAGGTAGAAAATAAATGCTGATGCTATTTTGGATGATCATGCATCTATTTTATAATGAAAATTTTTAGTTTAATTAGTTTATAACTCTAAAATTAATTAAGTAAGAATTAATCTAAAATTATAACAAATATATAATATTAACAACACATGTTAAGTTTAATTTATATAATTATATATAATATCATTAATTTTATGATATATAATATCAACAACACATGATAATCTCAATATATATGCAATTATCAATATATCAATAGATATAATTTAAAATAAAATCATCTATTTTTTTAATTCTTAGTTTAAATCTTTTTATGTAATTAATAATTAAATATTGTTCTACAGTCATTTTAGTAATATGATAAATAATAAAAGATAATTTTATCAGTTCAAAAGATTCACTACATTTATACTTTTATAAATTATAAATAAGTGAAAATAAAATGACAATTACCTTTTCGATATTTTAAAAATTAAAAATATAATTAAAAAAATTATGTTGACAATTTCACATTATTAGTGTATTAAAAGGGTTTAGTTGAAAACAAGATAGTTAATTTCGAAACTAACCTTAACTCTTACATTAAAAAAAATGAAAGGAATTATATAAACTCATAATTAAAAAATTTTTAAATTCAGTAAATAATTCATATATTGTATATAATTTTAATCATTTTTCAAAAGTGAATTAAGACGACCTATCCATACTTTAGGTAATATTTT
>JAQSVH010188531.1:0-18177 GCA_029448705.1 Adansonia digitata | reverse complement strand
CAAGAAGATACTAGCTAGAATCTTCAAACACTTAAGTTTGCAACTAAAGGGTCAGATTCAAAAGTCACCAAGGAACCCAATAAGTGAGAAGGAAGCAATGAGCATCTTAAGTTCATCAAACACAGTGAATACAGTATCGTGGATCAGCTAAATAAGCAACCTGCCAAAATATCTATGCTGTCACTTTTGTTGAACTTTGAAGCTCATAGAAATGCACTCTTGAAAGTTTTGAATGAGGCTTATGTCTCTCTCGATATTTCTATGGGCCAACTAGATCATCTAGTGAACAATATCATGGCTGACAATTACATATCCTTCAGTGATGATGAGATTCCATAAGGAGGAAGAGGAAATCATAAAGCCTTTCACAGCACCATATACTGCAAAAGGAGCATATTGCCCAAGGTACTTATCGACAATGGGTTAGCTTTTAATGTAATGCTTATGTCATGCCTAAATAAGCTCCCTATTGATGTGTCTCATATTCAAAATAGTCACACAGTAGTGCGAGCATTTGATGGAACTTATAGAAGCATTGTGGGAACATCACTATCCCATTCCAAATAGGCCCATGTACTTTTGAGGTTGATTTTCATGTGATAGACATTGCTTCATCATATAATTACCTTTTGAAAAGGCCATGGATCCATTCTACAAGAATAGTTCCATCGTCCTTGCACTAAAAATTAAAGTTTGTAATTGGAACAAAGGTATCAGCATTAGTTGAGAAAAAGATATCATTGCTGCTACCTCAACCGAGAGCCCATATGTTAAACCCGATGAAGGCATTCTAGGACCCTTTTTTCAATCATTTGAGTTCATCAATGCCACCTATGTTAAGGAAGGATCTCCCATGATTAAGCCTCATCTATCAGAAAGCACGCAAATGGGCTTGAAACTAAAAGTTGGCAAAGGTGCTCGAGTCAAAAAAGGGCTTGAAAGATGCCTTGAAGAAGCTGCTAAAGCTTTAAAGATGACCTATTAGACTGATAAGATAGGAGTGGATTTAAACCCAATGCACAACAAAGAAAAAAAACAAGCCTAAAAGAATCAGGAGAAAAAAATAGCACGTCTATTGTGACAAGACTTGGGACATGCACCTATGGCATTTTCCCCATTGCATAAGAACTTTCACTCAGGTAGATATGTTAACACTAGCTCGACAAACATCATGCTTATGTTAAGGAAAACTTTTAGGGATTTCTTTATCAATGTAATTGAAGAACCATCAGCAATGGGTGGAGAGATCGACTTATGCCCTCCAGAGTTTATTCCAAGTGTTTGGACTAAGACAGAAAACCCTGTATTGTTCAAAACTTTTTCAAAGTAATGCCATGAACCAAACCCACATGGTTTCACCCAAGAATATTGTGGGATCCTTTGTATGGGCACTTTTTATTAAGTATTATCAATGAAAATGATGGAGCATTATGCATTTCATTTATTGTGTCCATTTTCACCTTTCTCTAGATATTTTTTTGCCTACATTATTCTTTTTCATATTTTTAGCTATTCAAATATAGATGATATGAATATCCATCGTAAGACTCAGGAAATTGACTTTGGTAAGCAATTTGTGCTGGTGGGGTTGAGTATGAAGGAGATTCTGAGGAAGACCCTATACCCCCAGATCTGCTCAGACTAATTGAACAAGAAGAAAAATAGATTTTACTTCATAAAAAACCTACCAAAACCATAAACCTTGGGATAAAAGAAGGCCAAGAGGAAGTTAAAATTAGAACCTCTATAAAACCATCAACCCGAAACCAATTGATAAGCCTTCTCTAAGAGTTTCTAGATGTATTTGCCTGGTCTTACCAAGATATGCCAAGGTTGAATACCGACATTGTAGTCCATAAACTTTCTCTCAAACTCGGGTGCAAACCTGTATAGCAAAAGCTTAGGAGGATGAAACCTGAGATGCTTCTAAAGATCAAAGAAAAAGTTAAGAAATAATTTGAAGTAGGATTTCTCAAAGTCACTAAATACCCTAAGTGGGTGGCCAATATAGTTCTAGTCCCTAAGAAGAATGGTAACATGCGAATGTGTACGGATTATAGGGCCTTGAACCAAGCTAGTCTAAAAGATAACTTTTATTTGCCCAATATCAATACCGTAGTCGACAATACCACCAAAAATGCACTTTTTCTTTCTTGTATAGATTTTTGGGATACAACAAAATCAAAATGGCAATCAAACACATGGAAAAGACCACCTTCGTGACCATGTGGGGAACTTTTTGCTATAAAGTGATGCCTTTCAGGCTCAAAAACGCTGGCGCAACTTATCAAAGAGCAATGGTGACAATTTTTCATGACCTTATGCACAAAGAGATCAAAGTTTATGTGGACAACATGATGGACAAGTCATTTAAAGAGAATAAACATGTAGCCAATTTGCGAAAGCTCTTCAAACACCTTTGTAAAATCAACTCAAGTTAAACCCTGCCAAATGCACATTTAGTGTCACATCTGGCAAGTTCTTGGGCTTCATTTGAGTGAAAAAGGAATAAAAGTAAACCTCGACAAGGTTAGGGCCACTCAAAGCCTTTTATCGCCTTAAACCTCAAAAGAAGTGATAAGTGTTTTTAGGAAGATTGAACTATATAGCTTGATTTATATCTCAATTGACCGATAAATGTGACCTGATCCTTCGACTACTTTAAAAACAAAATCTTGGAGATTGGAATGAAGAATGTCAAGAAGCCTTCAATAAAGTAAAGAAATACCTTTTAAGCCCTTCAGTGCTTGTAACCCTAATCCCAAGCAAACCTCTCATTTTATATCATCAGTTTCCGATAGTTTGATGGGCTGTGTATTAGGCCAGCATGATGATTAGGGAAAGAAAGAACAGGCTATTTACTATTTAAGCAAGAAGTTCACAAAATGTGAAAATAACTACTCAATAGTAAAAAAACTATGTTGCACTCTAGTCTGAACAGCTAAGAGGTTAAGACAATATATGTTATACCACACCACGTGTTTAATCACCAAATTGGATCCCATTAAATACATATGTGAAGCCCCTGCATTGTTAAGGAGATTGGCTAGGTGGTAAGTCCTGCTTTCTGAATACGATATTGCATATGTGAATCAAAGGGCCATTAAGGGTAGCACAATCGCAGATTTCTTGGCTACTCGAGCAATGGATGATTATCAACCTTTAGACTTCCAATTCCTCGATGAAGATCTAATGTGCATATCCAAGGTGGAATATGCAACCGATAGTGATTCACCTTGGAAAATGTTTTTTGATGGTGCTTCAAACACATTGGGGCATGGAATTAGGGTAATCTTAGTCTAACCTAAGGGAAACCATTATCTTTTCACTGCAAGATTAAGGTTCGACTGAATTAATAATATAGCTAAATATGAAGCTTGCATCATGGGACTTTAAGCCACAATCGAAAAGGGCATCTGAACCATATAAGTGTTTGGAGACTCAACCCTTATCATTTACCAATTAAAAGGGGAATGGCAAGCACGTGGTGCCAAGCTAACTCATTATAAAAGTGTAATCTCATAACTGAACAAAGAATTTGATGATGTTAGCTTCCAATATTTGCCTCGAGAAGAAAATCAAATTGCTGATGCCTTAGCCACCTTATCATCCATGTTTAAGGTCAATCAAGAGTCGAACGTTACCCCTATTCAGATGAGCATTCATTTAACACTGCCATATTGCCAGAATATCGAGGCAGAAAAGATGGTTTACCCTAGGATCATGGCATCCTCTAGTATATAAAAAATTAGCAATACCCTAACAATGCCACTGAAAATGATAAAAGAACCATACGAAGAATGGCTGTAAACTTCAGTTTTGATGGTGGAGTTTTATACAAGAAGAGTTGGGACTAGATATTACTCTGATGCATGGATGCCTCAGAAGCTAAAAGAATCCTCGAAAAAGTCCATGAGGGGATCTGTGGTACGTATGCTAATAAGCACTGAATGATGAAACAAGTCATGTGATCGGGCTACTACTGGCAGACTCTAGAAAGGGATTACATCAACTATGCCTGTAAATGCCACAAATGCCAAACATGTGAACAAGATTCATGTCCCTTCGGTACCATTGCATGTTATGACAGCCCCATGGCCATTTACTATGTGGGGCTTGGACATGATTGGACCAATTACCCTTAAGGCCTCTAATGGATATCATTTCATCCTAATTGCCATAGACTATTTCACTAAATAGGTGGAAACAGCTTCTTATGCTAATGTCACTAGAGCTATCGTATGTAAATTTGTGAAGCGAGACATTATCTATCGTTATGGCTTTCCCAAGCAAATTATTACAGACAATGCGCATAACCTGAAAAATAAGATATGCAAGCAATCTGTTTTCAATTTAAAATTTAGCACTAAAATTTCTTCCCATGTCATCCAAAAACGAATAGGGCAGTGGAAGCAACCAGCAAGAATATCAAGAAGATAATTGAAAAGATGGCTGAGACGTACAAGGATTGACATGAAAAGTTGCCCTTTGCTTTACATGCTTATTACACAGTCGTACGAACTTCTATAGGTGCTACACCATTTTCCTTAGTCTATGGCATAAAAGATGTTCTATCGATCAAGGTTAAAATCCCTTCCCTTAGAGTTTTAATAGAATCACAACTTGAAGAAGCTGAATGGGTTAAAGATCGATTTGAGCAACTTAATCTTATCGAAGTGAAGAGAATCAAAACGATCTATCATGGGCAGATGTATCAAAAGTGCATGATGAGAGCCTATGACCCAAAGGTCCATCCTCATCAATTCCGAGAAGGTGACTTGTCGCTTAAGTAAATTCTCCCAATCCATAAAGATGTTCAGAAAAAATGGACCCCAAATTGGGAATGACTATACGTGGTGAAGCGTGTATTCTCTGAAAGAGCTTTAATCTTAACCAAAATGGATGGCAACGACCTGCCCAATCTTATGAACTCCAATTAGTAAAAAAAATAATATGCCTGAAAGGACTTTGGTTGAAAACCCGAAAGGCCATTCTATTAGCCTTTTGCCCACCATTCTAAAAAAAACAACAAAAAAAAGAAAAAAAAACCAACTTAAGTCAAAAACCCAAGAGGGCGGCTTAAGTAACCAAACCCGTTCAAACCAAGTTAAGCCCAAAACATCATCAGCCTAAAACCAATCTTCTCCATATTCATAACTCTGACCAAGACACAGTCATAACTTACCTATCTGTTTTATGCTGACCAAACCTTATCCATACCTGCATTTGGAAAATGACAAATAACCAATTTTGAGGCCTCAATCCCACCATGGGGTAATCTGAGGAATCTTCTTATGATTTGGCCAATACCACAAGGATCATTTGCTCAAGAGAAAGTCTCCAAAAGCACTTAGTGGACAATTTATGTCATCGGCATCAAAGCCATTCATCTAGAAAGACTTTTTTGACTCTTTTGTATTTTAAAAATTTTCAATCGAATTAGAATACAATTGTTTGATTTCTCGCAAAACCTTTTTGTAAACTTGCATTCCATGTTACACCATGTTTATAATTTAATTGATTATGCTTGATAAATGAACAAAATTGATAACAGGATTTCAAGCATTGCTTGGAAAGATAGAACTTCACGAGAATTTTTTTTAGGTCTAAAGACCAAAAATGAATTTTAGGGCCATGGTTGGTCTCACCTTCTTTAATCTTGTATCCTGAGAAGTGTTCAAACTCAACCCCTAGAAAAACTTATCATGAAGAAGAGAGTGTAAAATCCTACTTCGATTGGCACCTAAATAACTAGGGTTCAACATATTTGAGTAGTCAAAGAGGCTCTTTAGAGTTAAAATTGGCAAAGATGCACCACTTATGCTTGCTGATAGACTCTTTATAGTTGGAGCCTTCTTACATGAATAATCTGATTTCACAATCCTTTTATTATCATCATTGGTCATCAGGACTAGAAGCCACCTTATCAGATATGCGAAAGATCCAAAATTAACGGATTATGCCTTTGGAAACACTACTTTCACATCATTTCAACATGCATACGCATTCTCATGCATTCTACAAGATTTAACATCTTTTAGGTATCGGTCCTTGTACAAAAGGTAAATCAATAAAGAGCGTAAGGCGCGACTTTTTATTTCCAAAAACCTCAAAAGATCTTAGATAAGTATCTTTGACATCACAAGCTTATTGAAAATCATCCAAGAAAAGTATCTAATCTTAACACCAGGATGTTTTTTTTTCTTGTCCTCAAAGAGCAGGGCCTTTTCTTTCTTTGTCCTTAAAGAGCAGGACATTTTCTTTCTTTATCCTCAAAGTTTAGGACATATTTTTTTCTTATTCTCAAAGAGTAGAACCTTTTCTTTCTTTGTCCTCAAAGAGCAAGACCTTTTCTTTCTTTGTCCTCAAAGAGCAAGACATTTCTTTTCTTTGTCTTCAAAGAGCAGGGCATTTTTTTCTTGTCCTCAAAGAGCAGAACCTTTTTCTTTTCTTGTCCTCGAAGAGCAGGACATTTTTTTCTTATCCTCAAAGAGCAGGAGGTTTTCTTTTCTTTCTTTATCCTCAAAGAGCAGGATGTTTTTTTTAATCCTTAAAGATTAGGACGTTTTTTTTCTTTATCCTCATAAAGCAGGACATTTTCTTTCTTTGTCCTCAAAGAGCAGGATCTTTTCTTTTCTTTATCCTCAAAGAGCAGGACCTTTTCTTTCTTTGTCCTCAAAGAGCAAGATGTTTCCTTTCTTTGTACTCAAGGAGTAGGATGTTTCCTTTTCCTATCCTCAAAGAGCAAGACGCTTTCTTTCTTTGTCCTCAAAGAGCATGACTTTTTTTCTTGTCCTCAAAGAGCAGGATGTTTTCTTTCTTTGTCTTCAAGAAGTAGGATGTTTCCTTTTCTTTGTCCTCAAAGAGCAGGACATTTTTTTCTTTGTCCTCAAAGAGTAGGACGTTTTCTTTCTTTGTCCTCATAGAGTAGGACATTTTCTTTTTTTGTCCTTAAAGAGTAGAATCTTTTCTTTTCTTTGTCCTCAAAGAGATGGACCTTTTCTTTCTTTGTCCTTAAAGAGCAAGATGTTTTCTTTCTTTGTACTCAAAGAGTAAGACGTTTCCTTTTCCTGTCCTCAAAGAATAGGATGCTTTCTTTCTTTGTCCTCAAAGAGCATGACTTTTTTTCTTATCCTCAAAGAGCAGGATGTTTTCTTTCTTTGTCTTCAAAGAGCAGGAGTTTCCTTTTCTTTATCCTCAAAGAGGACCTTGTCTTTCATTTTAGTCTTCAAAGAGCAGGATGCCTTTTTTTTTAAGCCCACACAAGCTGGTGCCACCCTTTTCATTTTAGTCCTTAAAGAGTAGGATGCTTTTTCTTTTTTCTTTTAAGCCCACACAAGCTGGTGGCACCCTTTTTATTTTAGTCCTCAAAGAGCATGACACCTTTTCTTTTTCTTTTAAGCCTACACAATTTGGTGGCACCCCTTTTGTTTTAGTCCTTAAAGAGTAGGACGCATTTTTTTCTTTTAAGCCCACACAAGCTAGTGACACCCCTTTCATTTTAGTCCTCAAAGAACAGGATGCCTTTTCTATTACTTTTAAGCCCACATGGGCTAGTGTCACTTCTTTTCTTTTAGTCCTCAAAGAGCAAGGCCTATTTCCATTTTCACTTAAAAAATAGCCTAATACACTGCTCAAACAAAATGGTGTCTATTTGTCTTTGGCCTATTCCTAATACTTAACAACAGTTAAAGAGGGGCAACTGTGGACACCTTATTTTGTTTGAACTAGTTTTTGATATTTTAGGAGTTAGGTAAAAGGTGACAAAATCAAAAGAATAAAAATAAAGTTGGGGGACGATAACAAAACTTAAGGAACCTAAGGTTTGTATGGGTCATATCGGCACTTAAACACTGTCATGAGGTTTTCACGTTACCAAAATTTTAAATTTCCATGTGTAGTATCGATACATGATGGTTTGGTATCAATACCTAAGGTGTGGTATTGACACCTAGCATGATTGTATTGATACAAGTCTGAGTAGTAGCTAAAATTGCGATTTTTTATGAAATGTATCAATACATAAGCATGCGTATTAATACAAGTCCATAGAGTATCGATACAGGTCTCAAAGTCTCAAGATTGGAAATAATTTATGCTCTTAGTATCGATACAAGTATCCCTATATCGATACTCATGCATAAAATTTGCCTTGAGTATCGATATAGAGTGATATGTATCGATACATGCAGGCAATTTTGGCTACTTCGAGTCCCTTTTCAACTTTCGCATTACCCATTCAAAATCTGATTTAAACATGTTTTTGCACCAAAGAACTATTATATAACATTACAAACCTTAACTATGGGTTTATTAACGATTCTAAAAATTTTTTGGAGTCGAAACAATTAATGACAAAGGTCACTTTCATAAAATATATGGGTGTCAAAGGGTGGCAGGCAATCTCCAACTTGCAGGCTTTCACAGCCTTTCTGCCCTCTTAATCAACATGGCAGAACCAATAAGAAGAAAGTCAACTGAACATGGCAGCTGATGATATGCCCTACTGTAGAAGAAAAATTAATAATGCCCTTTGCATTATTTTCTAAAAACCAGCTACCTTAGAGGAAAAAAACTCTCACAACTATCAAAAGAACTCTCTAGGAATCCTAAAAAACTCTTCACCTATCCCAACAAATCCTTCAGCTATTCTCACCCCTAAAACACTTCCAAAAACACTGTTTCATTAACCTCCATATCCCATTCCCGTAGGTACCCTAAACCACCACTAGAAAACCTTCAAGAACCTAACTTTCCACATATTTTGATCTTTAAAAAGTGTCACCATCAACTATACAACCAAAAAGCTATCTTTTTTCATCCTTTTCTTGCTAAATAATAGCAAGGAGAAGGAAAAAATTAAGCCTAAAGCCACTACTTCGAGACAATGGGAAGTTAAAGTTTTTTGGTATACCCTCGCTACCTTGATCTTTGTAGTTTTTGTTTTGTCATTAACATCATCTTATTAAACCTTTTTTATGCTTTTATAGCCACCTTGGGACTCCCATGCATTTTTTTTGTGGCTTTGGTTCTGGTAGTTTAGGATCTTGATGTTCTTCTTAGTGCCTTCATGCTGTTTGGTTAACCAAGCATACTCTTTTACATTTTCATCACCATAAAAGTCTCTGTCCATGTAACCCTACCATGTTCCTTCCATATCCATATCTTTATCTTATGTTTAAAGCATGCATCTTAACATGTCCTAAGTATGCCTATACATTTCCTAGCAGCTTCATAGGTTCCATGAAATAAAAATGCCTTTTTTAGCAAAGCTTTTTTTTAAGCATGTCCATCCTAAGTATGTTCATGCATCCATCTATCATCTCCATGCATTCTTTTGTTTTTAATAAAATTGCCATCTTTGCTTGTGCATATATGTTCTCCATGTTCTATATTAAGTTTATGGCATTTTGCTTGATATGCTTGTTCGAATGCTAGAAAACCGATTTCAAGAAAATATCCCTAAGTTAAGCACATGCTATCTCCTATAAATGGAGAATAACATCAGCTTAAGATTTTTATGAAGTTGGCATTCCAACCTTGGGGACAAAGCAAGTATTCAGTTTTGGATTCATGAAAAAATGAGTATAAGAATACTAGTTTTCAAAAAAATGGAGTGAGGTCTTTTAGTTGAAAAATGTGAATCCTTGGTCTTTAGCCAAACACCCTCATGATGGTGCCCTCATGATGGCATGGTCAACGGGTTGTTCCATCATCCCAAACTACTCCGAGAATATGGAATAAACTCATGATGTCCATGTCAACCCCTTATCTCGGTTATGGATGTTTGAACATCCATGGCCCAAGCTCAACCCAATAGGTAATCAAAAATACCGAACACCTCCCCTATTTTGTCCTGGCAACATAATGATCTGGTCTTGAAAAACTTTTTAAAAATAAAAAATGATTAATCTGGAATGTATTGGTATTTTTCCCTTGAAGGGTTTCGAATTACCTTTTCAACACTATCTCATTTACCTTCAGATCATTTCGGATGAAATAGCTACGATTTTTCGAATCTTCATTGTCTGGAACCCCTAGTCCAGTGAGCAATTTATTATTCGGGCTGTTTCGGCCCAACAAACAACATTTTTGAATCCCTTGAATATTTTTCCAATATAGTTCATGAAATTTCCTTTTCGGAAAGGTATTATTTTCATTTTAAAAATTTTGGATGAATCCGAAACAATTTTTAAAGTCCATCATACCTTTACCTTGTGCATGCTACCAGTGTTGAGTCAAGTTAAACTTCAAAAATTAATTCCACCTAGAAAGTGATTTTCTAGGATTTTTGAATATTTTTAGATTAATCCTCATCGAGTTATCTTTCCAATGGAACCTCGTTTATCCCCCGAGACCTTCGAATAAGCTTGAAATAAATTCAAAAAGAGAAACGATGCAATGTTGTCCTCTGTTTCTAACCTAATTTTCGAAACACTTTTATTGAGGTGTTCGAACGCCTCACGATCTACGCGACTTATTCCCATGACCTAAGCCTTTTAGACTCGGACCAAGGCTAAACAAAAGAGAAACATTTTAGCCAAACCTTCAGCTCTCGATTTTTAAAGATTCCCATTTTTCAAAAATATGACCCATTCCTTTTAACGTTGAAGATTTTTATTTTTTGGGGATACTCCAACCCTACTACTTTAAGGGGATACTCTAACCCCGATTTTACCTTAAAATGACATCAAATTTCTATTTTCGAGGATACTCTAACCTTACTACTTTGAGGGGATACTCCAACCTTGCTTTTATGTCAAATCCAGTATCAAACATCCATTTTCGGGATACTTCAACCCTACTACTCTGAGGGGATACTCCAACCTCACTTTTGCCTCAAATCCGATATTAAATTTTCATTTTTAGGGATACTCTAACCCCACTCTTTTGAGGGGACTCCAACCCGCTCTTTATATTCCTCCTAAAATCCAAGCTTTTCTCATTTTCGAGTCATCAAAACCTTTTTCTCTCAAATTTCCACCGAATCAGACTAGTCCCAATGTTGTCATCTAGGTTATTCATCAATAATTGAAGACAACTACGAGATATATTTTGATCATCCCTCTTTTTGATGTCTTTTTTGTATTTATTTTTATGGATTTATTTATTGTTTTTTTTCCTATCGTACTAATAGTAGGGACCTCGAGCATTCATGCTTTAAAAACTATTTTCAAAATCACAAAACGATATCTCATGCCCATATCCTCTAGTGCCAGACATGAAATATTTGTTTCTTTTAAAACCTATCTAAAGATCATTTTTATCGAAAACCCCTATATATTTTACCTCTTTGAGGTGCATAGGTGATAAAATTTTTATTAAAACCCAGACTCATATCTTTAGAAAATTTCATGCATTAGAGGGAATTATATTTAAATAATGATAAAAATAAAACTGAAAAAACCAAGATTCAAGTAAGATGTAGTTAGATGGTACCAGATTTCAAGCATTATGGGGGTGCTAATCCTTCCCTACATGTAACCAACTCCCAAACCCAAAAGAATGAATCTTGGTATTATTTTCAATAGGCACCCAGTCATGCCTAACTTAAAATGATCGGTGGTGACTCCAAGTTCATGGCCATTTCATGGTGGCCATCCAAGACAAGTCGGATGAGCAATTCATCCGACGGTCTTTTACTCCTTCATGTCAAACATCAATATATTTTTTAAATCAAGCGTATTTTGGCCCTTCGGATCATCCAAAGCTCGTAAAGGTCGGGTACATGGAACGTTGACAATTACCTATTTTTATTTAATTTAATAATTTAATTTTAATAAGAAAATTATCTACTCCATCTGACTAGTTATGGGTTTGAGTCTCGGGCAACCATTATTATTATCATATCGAAATGATATTCCTAATATAATATCAAAATCATATGGATATATATATCATATGTATATCAATCCATAGTTTCTTTTTGTAACTCATATTGATTAAAAAAATATGATAAATCTAGATACGGTCCTAGATGTATATTTTATATTTGATATTGGTTGACGGGGTGTAGACACCTAATTTTGTCCGAGTCTCTTTTCCAATAATCCTAAATATTCTAGATCGAGAACTTAATGGTCATCCTCATTGAGAACAATCTTTTTCAGATG
Organism: Adansonia digitata; assembly: GCA_029448705.1. Classification (NCBI taxonomy): domain Eukaryota; kingdom Viridiplantae; phylum Streptophyta; class Magnoliopsida; order Malvales; family Malvaceae; genus Adansonia; species Adansonia digitata. The sequence continues at coordinate 6,064 of JAQSVH010188531.1, read as the reverse complement.
AACAAGACATTTTCTAGACCTTTTAAGTCATAATTGAAATAACCGTAGGTTCACATGAAAAAAAATCATATTTTGATCTCTAATTTCGAATATATAGGATGAATATTTAAGAGAAAAATCATATTTTATCTTTTCTTGTCAAAATTTTGAGAATTTGTTTCTGCGAAATATATCAAGGTCAAAATTTTTATTTTTAAAATTTTTTAGAGAATATTTCATTAAACTTGGAAGTTGATCGTCATATAATTATACTAATATCTGTATGGTATTTATGCCGATATATACTCTAAAAAATTAGAAATATTCAAAGAAAAATTTATTTTAGCATTTTATACCATAAGGAGTCAGATTGTTCATTTTTTTGCCTAATTTTAAATTTTTCATAGTATTACGAGTTTTATACTCGTAAAATTTTTCTAATAAAATTATTTCAAATTTTGAATTTTCATTTTTACCATTTTATAAATTAATAATTTGAATAATATGTTTTATTTAATTCATTTTCTGCAACTTTTAATGTATTTTTTAAAATTTTCTTGGTTATAGAATATGAACTTTTCATTATTTGTTAAATTTTTTATGTAATTTTCTCGAGTTTTGAATTTTAAAATTCTTTAAATATTCACATTCGACTACCGTTAAATTAATTTTTTCTAAAATTCATTTATTTGTTATGAATTTTAGAATTTTTTTCTTTTTAGAAATACGAAGTTTTCTGCTCCATGAATTTTCTAGGAAGATTTTTCTGAGTTTATATTTTTAAAACTCCTCAAATATTATTATTTAATTTATATTAAATTATTTTTGGAAAACTCCTTTTATTTTATCAACTTTGCATTTTTCTTTTGAAATTCTTTTGTTTTCGAAATACGAAGTTTTCTACTGTAAAATTTTTTTGGAAAGATTTTCTTAGTTTATAATTTTTAAAATTCTTTAAATATTATTTTTAATCCTTATTAAATCAATTTTGAAAATTTCAATTTATTTTATGAGTTTTAAAATTTTTTTTGTTCCCAAGATACGAGTTTTATACTCGATAAATTTTTTCAATAAGATTTGTTTGAGTTTTTAATTTTTAAATTTCTTTAAATATTATTATTTAATTCACAGTAAATCAATTTTGAAAAAGCCCATTTATTTTATGAGTTTTAAAATTTTTTTATTTTTTTTTTGTTATTGAGATACAAAGTTTTTTTACTCTGTAAAATTTTCCTGTGGGATTTTTCTGAGTTAATAAATTTAAAATTCTTCAAATATTTTATTTAATTCACATTAAATCAGTTTTTTTAAATTTAATTTATTTTAAAAATTTTATAATTTTTTTTACAAATTATAATTTTTCTCGTAAAGGTTTTTCTTGTAAAATTTTATGAGTTTGCTATTTTTTAATATTTTTTCTTGCACATAAAAATCATTTTTATCACTAGATTAAATTAAATTGATCATATGAAATTTTGTTATGAATACATAGTTTTTAATTTTTATAATTTAGTCTTTGTTGTTAACTTTTATGGTATAATTTTACAGATTATACAAGCATCTTCCAAAATTCTCTAGACTTTGATGATATATGCATGAAATCATCTACTAAAAGACAAAAACAATTAATTTAAATCAATTCCATCACAAAGAAATCAAATCAATTAAAAAAATCAAATCAAAAGTTAATAAAAATTTAAAAAAAAAAAGTAAAAAAATGCGTCCTACAAAACTCTGGGAGAGCTAACGGCAAAAGGGGTCTTCTTCACCATTTTGGTCGATCCTCTTTTAGAAAAGGTTAATGGCTTTCATAAGTCAAAAACCTTAAAAATCAATTAAATTATTAAAATTTTCTCATGTTTTTCAAGCTTTCAAGGTAGATTTTTTTTACTAAATTTTTATTTTTTATTTTTGGTTAATTTTTACTCTTGATTCTTTATTTTTGTGAGTCAATATCATGTTAAGGCTCATGGATTTTTATCCACGTTGAACAACTAAACATGATAACATAGAAATTTTTTTGCATTTGTGGTGATTTTTTTTTGGTTAAATATTACTTTTTTTATATGGAATATTATTCTTGTTGTTATGATTTTGGTTTTGTTGTGTTTATGTTGATGTTTTACTTTTTTTACATTATTTTGATGATTAATATGTTGATTAGTATATTAGCATATTTATTTTATGATTTTACTTTTATTTAAGTTTAATAATAATTATTTAGACTTGTTTTCATGCTTTTTTTGTATCAATGTATGCATATATTTCCTGATTTCCACTTTGGAAAAATCTGATTGGAATTTTTTATGATGATTTTGTGCCTATTTTTTGTGATAATTTTGTTTTTTATTTTTTAGGCCATTAATAAACATAGGGACTAAATTGTAAAATATTAAAATTTTTTTTAAGAACCATTCTTGCTTGCCCGAGAGCTTCATGGCTATATGGAAATTGATTTTATGTGTTTACAACAATGATTTAGGCATTTTTAACACTTTAGAAGGTCATTTTGCAATTTTAGGAAGTTTAAGGACTAAGTTGCAAAAAATAAAAAAATAATGCTTTATGGCTAAAAGTGTTTGGCCAAACCTTTGTCCATATTTTTGCGATGTTTTCTGGTGATTCTTTGCTGGTTTGATGATTTGTTGTGATGTTTTGTGATATTTTATTATATAAGGGTCAAAATATAATTGTACAAAATTTAAGGGTTATTTTGTAAATTCTAGAAATATACTTTTGCAAGGCCAAACTGTTTGGCCGAATCTTTGTTGGTATTTTGCTGTATTTTTCATATATGTTTGCATGTGATTTTTATGAATTTTTTAAGGTTATTTTATTATGTAGGCACTAAAATGAAAATGTTATAACGCTTAAGGACTAAATAGCGAATTTTCATATTTAGGGGGCAAAATGGATATTTTACCAATTTTAAAGATTTTCATTATTTCTATGGCCTTCCATAGGGATATACAAATTTTTAAAACTTTCTATATTTGTTCGATCTTTCGAAGGATATGAAATGTAGTGTTCAAAAATTTTGAGGCTTCATTGCAAATTTTGCATTTTAAGTCAAACTTAAACTTTTGGCTTTTCCATTTAGACTTAGTTCATCTACTTTTCATCATTTTAGGTTATTTTAAGGTCCATTAGTGTTACCGAGATACTTTCATATCAAAGGTATACCCTAAAGGCATTTTGGTAATTTTGCTTATCGGGACACTTTTATGTCCAAGGTGAATATTTAGGATTGGATCGGTTTTTCAAGGTTATTTAAGGTCCATTAGGGTTATCGAGATACTTTTATGTTGAAGGTATACCTTAGAGGCAGTTTGATAATTTTGCTCATTGGGATGCTTTTATGCTAAAGATAAATATTGTAGGATTAATTTAGTCTTCTAAGGTCATTTTAAGGTCCACTAGGTTACCATGATGCTTTTATGTTGAAGGTATACTCTAGGAGCATTTTGGTAATTTTGCTTATCGAGACGCTTTTATGCAAAAGGTAATATTTAGGATTCGATTAGTTTTCCAAGGTCATTTTCATGTCCTTTAGGGTTATTGGGATACTTTCACATCGAGAGTATACCTTAGGGGTATTTTGATAATTTTGCTATAACCAAGTCTTAGATAGTCATCGGGATGCTTTTATGCCAAATATGTGCATTTAAGATAGGTTTAACCTTCCACAACCATTTTCATTTCCTTTAGGATTATCGAGATACTTTCACGTTGAAGGTATACCTTAGAGGCATTTGGGTAATTTCACTAGAATCGAGTCTTAGGTAGTCATCGAGATGCTTTTATTCTAAACATGTGCATTTAGGATAGGTTCAACCTTTCATAATCATTTTTATGTCATTTAGAATTATCGGGATACTTTGAAGTCGAAAGTATATCCTAAGGGCATTTTGGTAATTTTGTGTTAGAACTAAGTCCTATGTGATTACTAAGATCATTTTTATGTCAAAAGTACACAATAAGAATAGTTTCATCATATCAAGTCACTTCTAGGTCATAATGTCTATATTTTTAATAATAAAATTATTTTTATAAATAAGGCAATGTCTCTTAATTAAATTAATACCTAGGATTCCTACCAGAATATGCGAGAAATTTTACAGATAATTTTAATAGCGAGATACGCTTTTCAAATAGGAAGTTAGGATTTTTTTTATTTCAGAAAAACAAAACCTTTTGTATTTCGCATGGTTTTCTAGCGGGATACGATAGAGAATTCGTGTCCACTTTGTTCCTCGGAAGGGTACAAATAATTTTATGATTTCAAAATGTAATAACATCTAACTTTCTTGGAATAATAAATTTCTTTAATAAAATATTACAAAAATTATAATTAAATATCAAATATTGAACCTAAATAAAAATCAAATTTATTTTAACACATGATCAATAAGGTACTAATTGCCCGACATCATGAGAAGGTCAATCCTTACATGTGATTGTAATCGACTCTCGGACCCTTTCAAGCGATCTCTTGTATGAGTGCAGACCTCGAAGTTTGTTTTTATGGGTTTCGTAATCCTTAAAATATAAATTCTAGCAAGTGTCCATTCTCACCTAGCCAAAACAGATTGACCGCGACTCAAAAAAATAGTCATTTCGTAACTACTATTTAGAGAAGTCGGGTGAGCTATTTATCTCAACAACTCAGTCCCCAGGTGTGAAAAATAAAGTATAATAATCATGATATAGGCCCCTAGAAATAAAATGAAATAATTATATATAGATATTTATATAGAAAAAATGGATACATTTGCCATTCTAAGTCGGGCTGGTCAGGATTCATATCCGAGCCACATTACGATAATGGGTATATAAGTCATGTTATACTGATTATCTATTTATAGAGAAGTTGTGCACTTGGAAGTCCCTGATGATTAAATAAACTAAGATCTTACCATGACTGCAATTTTAGAGAGACGCAAAAGCGAAAGCTATAGGGTCGTTTCTGTAACTGGATAACTAGCACTGAAAACCATCTTTACATTGGTTGCTTTGGTGTTTTGATGACCTTACCTTATTGACCACAACTTCTATATTTATTATCGCCTTTATTGATGCTCCTCCAATAGATTTTGATGGTATTCATGAAACTGTTTTTCGATCTCTACTTTATGGAAACTATTATTTCTAGTACCATTATTCCTATTTATGCAGCTATAGGTTTGCATTTTTAATTGATCTGGGGAGTGACATCTATTGATGAATGGTTATATAATGGCAGCCCTTATGAGTTAATTGTTTTAGGCTTCTTACTTGGTGTAGCTTGTTGTCATGAGTGGGAACTTAGTTTCCATCTGGGTATGCGGCCTTGGATTGCTGTTGCATATTCGGCTTCTGTTGCAACTGCTACCGCTATTTTCTTGATCTATCTAATCAGTCAAGGAAGTTTTTCTAATGGTATGCCCCTAGGAATCTTTGGGACTTTCAACTTTATGATTGTATTCTAGGCTGAACATAACATCCTTATGCACCCATTTCACAAGCTAGGCATAGATAGCATATTCGGTGGCTCCCTATTCAGTGCTATGTATGGTTCATGGCAACCTCTAGTTTGATCAGGGAAACCATAGAAAATGAATATGCTAATGAAGGTTACAGATTCGGTCAATAGGAAGAAACTTAAAATATCGTAGCTACTCATGGTTATTTTAGCCGATTGATCTTCCAATATGTTAGTTTCAACAATTCTCATTCTTTACATTCCTTCTTAACTACTTAGCTTGTGTAAGTATATGGTTCACAGCTTTAGGTATTAGCACTATGGCTTTCAACCTAAACGGTTTCAATTTTAATCAATGTTTAGTTGACAGTCAAGGTCGTGTAATTAATACCTAGGCTAAAATTATTAACCATGCTAACCTTGGTATGGAAGTTATGCATGAACGTAATGCTCATAACTTCCCTCTAGACCTAGCTACTATTAAAGCTCCATCTACAAATGGATAAGACTTTGGTTTTAGTGTATATGAGTGTTTGAAAATAAAAGTGCAATAACCAATTTCTTGTTCTATCAAGAGTTTTGGTATTGCTGCTTTATCCTTTATTTAGATTTAGTAGTCTTTCT